>APFE030851175.1:14180-112824 GCA_000404065.3 Pinus taeda | reverse complement strand
CAATATTGACTGGTAATCAGACGATGTTCATGCATGTTCGACTTCAGCTCACATATTCACATGCTTGAACTTGTACTTATGTTCGGGTCGAGATGGAGTGCAAGACCCTGGATTATGTCTGTTGTAATCCAGGCGTGATTTTTGATACATGACTCATTCACTGGATGGCTGCGACCATACCTAAGTCAATTCATTGATCCTAACCAGATGGCTGCATCCATACTACGGATCTAGATTATCATGTACTCTCATGGATGGCTGCGACCATGCCATGTACATCATGTATTTGAACTATCAATTGTATCTCTCAATGCAGATTCTCGGTGGCAGCTATATATGTTCATGTAAAGCATTTCACCCCTCTCTCTCTCTCGGGCCTCATGCTTTAGGGGGCATCTGTTACACAGTAATTTGTCACCGTTGGTCACCGTCCTTGTTACCCTTGTTTTCGTACATTGGAGGATACATTTCGGGACCTGTGACTAGTGACATAACCTAAAAACACTTGCATTATGTTCCCCTGAGTATGTACTTCATGTTCCCTGAAGACACCTTCTGCAAATTATCCCTGAAAAGTGCCCTTTTTCCATTGGCGCAAATACACAGTGTCTTACCCACGCCAATGACTGAGATCCTCAAAAGGGGGCGCGCCCATTGGCTCCCTGTCCTAGAGCAACGCTCGCACCACCTAAATTTGATAATGATTTTTGGCCAACGCGCACCCATATGTTTTTTCCTCTCTTTTCATGAAGTTCTTTGAGGGAAAAATCCACATGATAGAGGTCGAGAGTCATCATGACAACTAATGACAACTATCCTCACTAGCTTTTCAGGGATAATGCCAATCCACAATGGGCGTCCTGGTACATTGTATCTTCCTCCCTTCTCCATCTATAAATGAATGTCCTCATGCATTAGATAAGAGTTTTTTGCTAGAGTCTTTGTGAGTGCTGAAGTAATGCTAGAGTGATAGTAAGAATTGTGAAGCATAGGGAGGTTATGCTGCCGGAATCCTGAGAGAGAGAAGGTCTTTTGCAAGGCATATGTAGTTGCTTGCCCAGTCAGAGAATAGGTTCAACGTCAGAACCTTGGTTGTATCTTTCTCTACTTTTACTCATTAATAGACGACTATCATTATGGTTCCACTCATGTGTCTTTATAATAATGATTGAGTTATATCTTTTCTGACTGATATATAGTTGCATCTATTGGATTTTATGCTTGTATTTGTGTCATTCTTTGCATGTGCAAGTGTCCATTCACGAGGATCGTGGGGATTGTGACCAGCCGGAGCAAAGGAACGGCAGCAACGATTCTTCTACAAGTACTAGCGTTGGAATCCAGGTAGGCCATCATCATCGATCTTTGATTTGCAATTAGGAACCTGCGAGTTAGCGTTGATTGATTGTTGCTAGACCCATGTTGGGCTAGTGGGATCGCCTCTTTCCGCAGAGGGGATTTACCTGTTCAACAAGGACCACACAAAATTTAATCCTCCCATATTAACAAATAGGATGAAGTGAATCATAAATTTGGTAAGAACCTTTCAGCACATACAGTTTCACCATATTTACAAGGAACAAAACTGGACTACTGAATTATTATCAAACTGAAGCATCACAAAGGAATCTGGTAAGTTTTTTTCACAACTTTCGAACATGGTGTTATGGTTAATGCTGCCAGCATTAACTACTCTTAGGAGACAATTATACATAGAGGATATTTTCATTATGTAATTTGATATATCATGTAAGGATTTTGTTGTAATGTTGGGGCAGATGGACGTTATATCTATAAAGTGAATTCTAATGTGACAATAAGACTCAAAATGTAGACAAGTCCTGGAATATATATATAATATATGTATATTATATATATATATATATATATATATAATATAATGTTAATATATATATATAATATATAATATATCTATATATAGTATATATATATATATATATATATATATTATATATATATATATATATATAATATAATATATATATATATCTATATATATAATATATATAATAATATATATATATAGTATATATGAAAATATGAAGGAAATTTCAGAATATATAGATAAGATGGCAGGAAAAGGAAGAACTGAACATAAGAAAATGTACTATCTTTTTAATTTTAATATAAATAAGAAGTATTTTTTTCCTCGAGGAAAAAAATTACATTGAAATATTTCAATGTGTTGGGGAAGTTTTCTCCGCATATTTTGTAGTTTAACGGGGCTATAAAATCTCTTCACAATGAAATATGCTAAACTCTCTTATATGTAGCAATAAAATCAATGACCTCTCAAGCTTATGCAACAATATTTGTGCAACTGTTGAACACAAGTAATGGTCTGATGATGCCCTTCCTGGTGTGGAACTTTAAATGAATTATGAAAGGCAGTAACTTAAAGAGGAAATAAAAAATACCACTAACCTTTATCTCCTCGTTGGTCTTCTTGTTTTGGGAAGCAACTCAAACTCCACATGTGTTGTTCCCTACAATTAAAACACTCAAAAGCGTCATCTTCTACAATGTTGCTCTTCTTCCAAGCTTCCCAACATTATGGATGGCTCCTGTGCCTTCATATCAAAATCAATTAAAAAAAATGCTACTGATATATGCACACAAGAACCCACCTGAGTATACCCAATCTATGAATTACAATGAACAAAATCAACATGTTTATCTCACAATTCTTCTGGATTCCAACTATTATCAAGGCTTGAGAAAGATATGGCGGGTTTCATTTGGCCAAAAAGAATTTGGATTGAAATATTGCATACATTGTGTGCAAGAGAAGATGCCATGGGATGCTTTTGCAACAGATTATCATTCCCACTATAAATGTTCATCTTAATTTTCAAACCATGGCTTCTCAAATTTCATAGATTCTATTTGCAATATAGCTTCCTTTTGAATCTATGAGTTCAAAATTGGTCCTTGCAATCCAACTTCCTTTTGAATTTATGAGTTCTGACTCTGCAAGTTCAAAGGTGTAGAGCTCTGTATAACCATAAAAGCTCTGCACCTTGTCAAAAAAAAAAATTTCAAGAGAAAAATACGAAACATTATTGCATTAAAGAGAACGTTTTAAATGATCTTATTTCATGATCATGACAGTGGTCTTGTCTACTATCCAAATACAGAACTAATGTATTGATTGACAAAAATATATAGACAAAAACCCATGTTATCATAGAAATAACAATAATAATACCCATAGGGAGACTGCAAAAAACAAATAACAAAGATGAACTACTTCGCTAATAGAAGAGGACATATACCAAAAAACCACATAATGCAAGAAAAATATTTTGCTAAGGAATCAGAGATTAGATCCCAAAGGAACCTTGGTTACTAATCGAACCATCGACAAGCTGTTCAAAATACATATGCCTAGGGAAAAGAGACAGAGCATGCTTGGAGAGAGCATCGGCATTGAATTATGTTCTCTATAAACATGCTAGAAAGAGATCTCAGAGAAAGAGGCCTTTAATTCCTGAATCATCTGCATCTAGTTGCAAAGAGAGGGAACCTCCAAAGTGTTTCATCCTTAGATCCAATGGATCATGGAGAGAGAATCCCCAATGATCAAGATCTTATCAATGTTAAGTCATAGTTTTATTTGAAGGGCACCCCATACTTCTAACATTTAGACCCTACAATTGTCCTCAATGCCTCCAAACCAATGAAAATGGTAGAGTAAGGAGGGGTCAATCTGGAGAGAGACACCACTCCATTATGCCCACCAGAGGAGGCTCCATCAAAATAGCAGGTCAAGAATATGTCATCCAAGTCAACAAGCGAAATGGTCTTGGAGGTGGTCTTAGGAACACAGGGGCCAATTTCCTTAAAATGTGCTACAATCCGCAAAGAAGACAACTTAGCATCAGGAGAAATGCCTTCGAAAATAAACTCATTTTTGAGTGTGCAAAATGCTCCATTAAAGATATAAAGTGACCGCCCTATAGGCTTTTTCATGGTGTTCCCAAGAGATATACAAGCAAGTATAGAAAAACCATCTTTGATAACATGGAACCCTAAGAGAGAGGAAACCTGTGCCCAAATGTCACCTACAAGGAGATAGAGTAAAAACAGATGGTGGCAATTCTCCATATCAAACCTGCAAATAGAGCATCTACTAGGTCCCATGAAATCCTTCTTCAACAAAATATCCCAAGTTAAAATACGATTATGAAAAATTAACAAAGTGAAACATGTGATCTTTGAAGGGACTTCCCAACCCCATAGATGTGCAAAGCAATCGACATAGAGTAAGAATTGGATACTGGAGGTAATATGATCATATACTTCATTGATGCCAAGTTGCAATTTTGAAATTCGGTAAACACAATTAGATTAAAATACAACCTAAAAAAAATTAAATATAATATAAGGCTTAGCAATATTCAAATACCTTCCACGGAAGAAGAAAAAAACTTTGAAAATAATTAGTGTAATAATTAAACAAAAATTTAACACTAATAATTATGTCGTAAGGTGTTTCCCTTTGAAATCAACTCCCCCTCTTTCCCACCTATCATCATTGTGAGCACTACGATTATATGTTAGACGACTCAAAGAGACGCAATCGTCCGATCATGAGAAAATAGTTACAAATTCATTGTAGACTATAGTTACAAATTCGTTGTAGACTACAGACCCTTAATCTCTCTCATGAAGAAGGAGGAGAATAGAGATGGTAATGGTCCCTTAGGGTCACCTTAATCTTGGCCCTCAGAAAGATTTGCAGCAAGCTTCTTGATGGAAGGTCTAGCAACTATGGTGTCAAAGACAACTGCAGCACCTATTGAAAGAGTGAAGTTGATGATACAGAACCAGGGTGAATTTCTCAAGAGGGGTCGCCTTGCCTACCCCTATAGTGGGATTGGGCATTGCTTTACCTGAGTAATGTGAGAGGAGGGTGTCTTTCTCAAGAGGAAATGGGGCTAATGTGATTCGCTACATTCCCACCCAGGCCTTTAATTTTGCATTTAATGACTACTTCCAGAATTTTCTTGGGTACTCAAAGGAGAAAGATGGATACATGAAGTGGCTTGTAGGGAATATAGCTTCTGGCAGTGATGCTGGTTCAACCACATCTTTTTTTATATATCATTTGGACTATGCATGCACACGACTTGGTACAGATGCACAGAACATTCAAGAAGGTAGTCAATGCCAATGCAGAGGATTGTTGGATGTCTACAAGAAGACCATTGCTAGAGATGGAATTGTAGGCCTATACAGGGGCTTTAATGTTTCAATTATAGGCATCACTATATATAGAGGGCTATATTTTGGAATTTATGACACAATGAAACCTTTGATTCTTGTTGGATCCCTCAAGGGAAATTTTCTTGTTAGTTTCATGCTAGGGTGGAGTGTGACAACAATTTCTGGTATTATTTCATATCCTTTTGATACACTTAGACACAAAATGATGATGAATTCAGCTGAAGCTACTAAATATACCAACACCGTCCATGCTTTTCAACAAAGTATATGCCATGAGGGAATTTGTGCCCTCTTCAGAGGAGTAACAGCTAATATTATGTTAGGAGTAGCAGGTGTTGGAGTTCTTGCACTATATTATTAGCTTCAGCTACTAGTTCTGAGTAAGTCGAACAAGTCAATATTGATATGTAGCAGATGCATGGAAACTGTTTGAAAAAATTCATGAACGAGATGTGGTGTCATGGAATACTATGATTGTTGGATATAGTAAAAATGGGTATTGTCAGGAGGCATTAAGGCTTTATGGCCGGATGCAATGTACAGTTGTAGAGGCGGATCATGTCACCTTTGCCAATGTACTTGGTGCTTGTGCTGGCCCAAAAGCTCTATAGTAGGGAAATGAGGTGCATGGCCATGTAATTAGAAATGGGTTTGACCTAAAGGAACCTGAAGGGAATGCTATTCTTATTATGTATGTCGGATGCAGGTCCGTTCAGAGTGCACATCAATTATTCGATAGAATGCCTGAAAGAGATGTGGTGTCATGGACTAATCTTGTACAGGGATATGGTCAGACTAAGAATGATGAGAAGGCTTTGTGATCCTTCAGGAAAATGCAACAGGAAGGTATTAAGACAAATGAGTTCACCTTGACTAGTATTCTTGGAAGACGCGTAATTTTAAGAGATATGGAATTGGGAAAGCAGGTCCACGTCTTTGTGACAAAATTGGGCTACAAGTCTAATGTCTATGTCAGAAATACCTTGGTTGACATGTACACCAAATGTGGGAGTATAGAAGATGCGTGTAAATTCTTTGGAATTTATGACACAATGAAACCTGTGATTCTTGTTGGATCCCTCAAGGGAAATTTTCTTGTTAGTTTCATTCTAGGGTGGAGTGTGACAACAATTTCTTGTATTATTGCATATCCTTTTGATATGCTTAGATGTAGAATGATGATAACTTCAAGTGAAGCTACTAAATATAGAAACATCCTCCATGCTTTCCAATAGATTGTACGCTAGGAGGGCATCAGTGCCCTCTTCAGAGGAGTAACAGCTAATATTATGTTAGGAGTAGCAGGGGCTGGAATTCTTGCGCTATATGATCAGCTTCAGCTACTAGTTCTGAGTAAGTCAAACAAGTCAATATTGATATGTAGCGGATGCATGGACAGTGTTTGACAAAATGCCTGAACGAGATGTGGTGTCATGGAATAATATGATTGTTGGAGATACTAAAAATGGGTATTGTCAGGAGGCATTAAGGCTTTATGGATGGATGCAATGGACAGCTATAGAGGTGGAACATGTTACCTTTACCAGTGTACTTGGTGTGTGTGCTAGCCCAGAAGCTATGCAGCAGGGAAATGAGGTGCATGGCCATGTAATTAGAAATGGGTTTGACCTAGAGGACCCTGTAGGGAATGCTCTTCTTTCTATGTATGTCAGATGCAGGTCCGTTGATAGTGTACAACAATTATTTCATAGAATGCCTGAAAGAGATGTGGTGTCATGGACTAATCTTGTAATGGGATATGGTCAAACTGAGAATGACAAGGAGGCTTTGTGATCCTTCAGGCAAATGAAACAGGAAAGTATTAAGCCAAATGAGTTCACCTTGACTAGTATTCTTGGAAGATGTGCAATTTTAAAAGATTTGGACTTGGGAGAGCAGGTCCACATCTTTATGATCAAATTGGACTGCAATTCCAATGTCTGTGTCAGAAATACCCTAGTTGACATGTACACTAAATGTGGGAGTATAAAAGATGTGTGTCAAGTCTTTGAAGAAATGCCAAAACAAGATGTGATCTCATGGACAATGATTATTTTAGGATATGTCCAATGTGGCTATAGTGAAGAAGCCCTAGAGTGCTTCTACCAGATTTGATGCCACTAGCATGAAGCTGGACAGGTGTGTTTTCGCCAGTATTATCAAAGCTTGTACTAACCTTGCATCTCTAGAGTAGGGAAAGTAGATCCATGCTTGCACAATGAAAAATGGATTTTCCTCAGATGTCTTTGTGGGCAGTGCCTTTGTCAATATGTATGCGAAGTGTGGTAACATAGAAGATTCAAAAAAAGTGTTTGATAAAATGGTTACAAGAGATTTAGTCACATGGAATTCAATGATTGTGGGTTACACTCAACATGGTCATGACAAATATGCACTGGAACTCTTTGAACATCTTCAACAGGAAGGTGTGAAGCTAGATGACATTACATTTGTCGATGTTCTCTTCACATGTAGCCATGTAGGCTTATTGCATGAAGGTTTTCACTACTTTGATTTAATGAGTAGAGAGTATGGAATCTCACCAACAATGGAGCATTATGCCTACATTTTCTATCTTCTTGGACGTGCAAGACACTTGGACAAGGCTAAGGCTTGCATAAACAACATGCCATTTGAACCCAGTGCTTTAGTTTGACAAACTTTACTTGGTGCATGCAACATCCATTGTAACACAGATATGGGCAAATGTGTGGCAGATCGTTTATTAGAGCAAGAACCCCAAGACTTTGCAACATATGTTTTGCTGTCGAAATTATGTGTTGCAGCTGCTAGGTGGGATGATAGAACTAAGGTGAGGAAAATGATGGAAAATATGAGGGTGAAAAAGGAACAAGATATAGTTGGATTGAGGTAAAAAACGTAGTGCATGCATTTGGGGTAGGAGACACATCACATCCACAAACAACTAAAATCTACACCACGTTGAATGAAATGATCAGACATATAAAAGAGATGGGATATTCACCTCAGACAAACTCTATGTTTCATGATATGCAGTTAGAGCAACAAGAGTACACTCTTCCTCATCATAGTGAGAAGTTGGTAAATGCATTTGGGCTAATCATCTTATCTCCTATGACTCAAATTAGAATCATCAAAAACCTTCGTGTATGTGGTGACTTCCATACTGCCATCAAATTCATTTCCCAATCCAGTGGCAGAGTATTGAAATTATTCAGTTGTTATGACAGAGTCTGGGTGTGGTTTATTACTAGTGGCCACAGAAAAATAAAAAGCTCTAAGAAAATGTGTGTTGCAGGGGTTTTTATAATATGTGTACGCTTGATTAGACCGTATTATTAGATCTGACAACAATAACTATTGAACAATACAAGAAAGTTCTACGACTAAGTATATTGTGTCGACCATGTTTCAAAGGGAGATGTTTGCGCGGAGATGGTTGATGGGTTTCTGTAATCTATACATTCCTAATGGCCAAGGGGGAATTGTTAGCTTTGTTGGCATTTGGCCCAAAAATGGATCCAAAACACTCCCAAAGTCTCCAAAGTTTGCTTAGAATCATGCAAATGGATTCAAATATGCTCCAAAGCACTCCCTAGGTCTTCAAAAGTGCTTAAGATCATCTAAAGATCCAAACAAGTGAGGGAGGAGAGCCCTTGGAAGGGCAGAAATGCACTATCACGAGGTTAAAACACTTCAAATGCATGAAAAACCATGTATCAGAGGCTTAAACACAAGAATTCACAGCAGCCGTCAGATCTGAAAAATCAATGGCGTAGATCTAAGTGGAAAATCACAAATCGACAAGCAGAGAGGACCTCATGTTGGGTGAGAGACACTGCCAATCAGTGATCTCCGATGATCAGATCGGTGGTCGCAATCAGTGGTCACAGATAGTCGCAATCAGTGATCGCAGACAGTGGCAATCGGCGCAGATGATATGAAAATGGTGACGACGATCGGCGATTCAATGTAAACTGTCGATCGCGCACGCAGATCGACGACCCACGTCGCATCGCGAATATCGCTATCGACGATGACCATGGGGCGATGCCTTTGCATATACATATAGGCGACCTGATAGCTAGAACCGAAGGCATTATATATGATGTTTTATAATCTTTCAAATCCGCCAAAGTCCATTTTTTAATATTTTTTGTGTATTTTCGTTGTTTAAACGAAATACAAAGGAAGCCTGAGGCAGTGCGATAGCGATGGAACCCAGACCCGAAGGGTTTTTGGAATGAAAATATATCATATTTGAAATCCGTAGAAAGCCATTTTCAATGTTTTTCGCAGTTTTTATGTATTTACAAAATACAAAGGGAATCATAGAACAGGTCGAGTGCGACATGCAACAGCGACCCAAGGGCGAACCCGATAGATAATTAAACCATACTTGAGGACTTTCGAAGTCCAAAATTAACATAGAAGGCGGGATTTATCAGTGATTGCAACGTTTTCTATGTAAATACAGGAAATAGTCAGAGGAAACCTTTAAAGGGATTATAGAGGCCCGAAGACACATTCCACTACATGGCAGAGTCTGAGAGGCAGGTTGCTAGAAAATAGAGACCCGAAAGGGAATAAAAGGGGCCAAAAAGCAACACAGCATGACATAGCCACACCAACAAACATTATGGGGCATCTCTGGCATGAGAGAGCTCTCAGACAATGCAGCAAGCTACCCAAAATATCTAAATGTCGGTATTCTTCTCTCAGAAGAAGAAACCTCCGAACCCATGCTTGCCTAGAGGGAATCAAAGTTGTTAACAAGACAAATCAGATAGATTGAGACCTCTCGAGCCTCAGAAGGCTTGAGAGCATTGTAAAAGGATATAAATATCTGAAAGTAATATGTAATATAGGTTCACACTTCTGGAGATTGTTCCTCCTCTGTTCCTTCAAGCTTCTCATCTTCATTCTACAAATATAAGCTTCTTTTGTTATTATCTGTTCAATGTCCATTCTCTTTGTTGTTCTATGCTTGCACTTGAATAGTTTGTTCATGTTTCCTTTTGTGTCTAAGGCCAGATAACTGTCATCTTATCTCTGCTTTGATTAATTATATTTGCAAGCTTCTTTTACTTCCTATAGCTAACCATTCATATGTGGTCATATATGCATCTGCCGGTACAGTCAGTATTCTCATTTGTTGCATGTAGCTAACCATTCCTTTATGTTTATATATGCAATCTATTGGTACAGTCAGTATTCTCCATCTATCCATTGAATCTATAAATTATTAAGCATTAGTGGTCTAAAGCCTTGTATTGGTGAGAGTGTTCATGCATGTCTTGAGTGAGAAAAGAGATGAAATGGTTATCTAACTTGATCCAAACCATCATCCATTCCAATAGTCTGAGAACAATACTGAAGATTATATGTTACCAGGCATCTTCAAGCTACAACCTAGGAGAGTTTCCTGGAGTGATAACATATTTGGCACTGTTTCCGGGGAGAGGAAACTGAAGCTCGGCTTCCCTGGGAAATGACACAGATCCAGCTTTTGATGATGGACAAAGTCTGGGAACTTTTCGGTAGTAATCATCTAGCTTGAAACTCTACTGAAGGATGAACCTCTTGGCCACTCCACTTCATAGTTCTAGCTCAATTTGTGAGGAGTGCTTTGAGAAATCCTCAGAAGCCACAAGCTGACCCAATATGTGACCCTGAAAAAATCATCAAAGAAAGAAAGGTATTACAGAAAGGAGCATTGGGTTCAGGTAAACCTAAACAATCTCCTATATCTCTTCAAGAAAGGATTGTAATAGAACAAATATATGTTGAGAATATAGCTTCTAATACTAGCAGTGAAGAAAATCTCCTAGAGATTCATAAAGCTCCTTATTCTTTAGGTTTTCCTTTTGTTGTATGCCCAAAGGAAACCTCACCTCCTATCCATAATACTCCTTTAGTCTTATCAATCACTCCTCAGCACTCTATAATTTAGACTGCCAATACTCTTTTACCCACCACAGCTATGGCAGGCCCAGAAACACCTACCAAAATGGAAGGAATCATAGCTGCTAGGTATGGACCTCTAATACTGCCCACTCCTTTGAATGTTATGCCTACTGGAGAACATTAGAAGTATATGCCTAAGTTCACTAGGACTGAAGGTGTCTCAGTTGAAGAACACCTTCAATCATTGTATAGCTATGCTGATAACCTAAACACTAGTGAACATGATGTCTGGATTAGAGTCTTTGTCCAAAGCCTAGATGGAGAGGCCAGAAAATGGTTCAGAGAACTGACCCCAAGATCTATAACAGATATTGAGGCTTTAGATGATGCATTTCTAAAGCATTTGGGGGATAAGAAGGATCTCCTCTACTACCACACTGAGTTTGGAAACTTAAAGAGGGAAAATGGTGAGTTGTTGTCTGATTTTAATAAGAGATTTAACCAAATGTACAGCAAGATACCAGCTGAAGTGAAACCCACACTACCTCCGCTAGACTCATCTATGACAGTGCCTTTGATTCTCACTTATGTTTACTATTGAGGGAGAGGAGATGTGCTTCTCTGTTTGATATGAAAGATGTAGCCCTAGAAGTAGAATCAAACATCATGGCTGCAGAAAAGCTCAAAGGTAATGTTGATAGAAGGAGACAGAGGGGTGAGCCTTCATCATCTTCAGATCCCAAGATCGATAAAATGGCCAAGATGATAGAGTCATTAGCCTCATAAGTTTCCAAATTAAAGGTTTAGCAGCACCCGAGGAAAGGAAGGGTTTCTAATACCTTTGCTCCAAATCCAAATCCATATAGAAGGGAAAATGAGTAGTTGCAGATTTTTCAAAGAAAAAAAGATGTCAATGAAGACCAAAGGGTAAAGACCCCTTTTCAAAATGCAGTCATGGAAGAAGAGAAGTTTGAGGAAGATGATGAGATCCATGGTATGGAAGAAAAAGGCAACGCCACTTTTTTAACCAAAGTTGCATATGAGAAGCCATTATTCAATGACCAGATCAACCAAGAAAGGGATGGTGAAGTTGTTCTACAAACTGAAGATTAGCAAAGATATAATCTGAGGTCAAAGATGAATAATGTCAAGGAGACTCATGTTCATAAAGCTTTTGTCCCCACATAACAACAAGCTAATGATAAAAAGCAACCAGCAGTTGATCCTATCATCCTCAAAGCTCCAGCAGTAGAGGTAAGAGGCCTTGACAAGTCCCCTTCTTCTTTCAGTTTTCAATCAGAAATTCAGAAGCTAAGAATACCTATGCCTCTAACTGAACTAGTGAAGAATGAGTCCTTCAAAGCATTCATCCTTGAGGCTCTTGAGCCTAAAGCCATCCAAGCCTCCACTGACTATGTAAATCTGCAAGATGAAAAACCAATTATTATTCTCAGCCCAATCATTGAAAATTGTGAAGATAACTCCCCATCATTCTATGTTTCTCTGTTTATTTATGATAAAATCCTTCACAATTGCCTTATGGACACTAGAGCTAGCCATAATCTAATGCCCAATGTTGTCATTGATAAATTGGATCTTAAAATTACCAAGTCTTACCATGACCTGTTTTCTTTTTACTTTAGAAAAGTGTAATGCCTGGGACTAATCAAGGATCTAGCCTTCACTTTGTCTCAGCTGCCCATGAAAAGCATGATGATGGATATTGTGGTAGCAGATGTCCCCCCCAAGTTTTGCATGTTACTTCCAGAGGTTGGATCAAGAGATTAGGTGGAACATTGCAAAATGATCTATCTTATGTTATTGTCCCAGTTTTTGGAGGTGAAAGCAGGAGGTTATACAAAGAAGCTCAGTTGGCTTATATAATAAACGATGAAAGGAAACCCACCAATCATCCCATCTATGCTGTTGAAACTAATTTTGGAGCTTGTTTTCTTCAAATTGAAGAATCTCAGTTGGCCTCTACTCAACTTAAGAAACCAGTTTGCCAGATCCCATACGAATACATTGATTCATCTTTTATATTAACTTTTCAGGTCACAAATGACACAGCAGAGTATGAAGCAGACCTTAGCATTCAGCAGGTGTACAAAACCTTCCAAGAAAAACATCCAAGGCTGAAAGCATACAGAGATGAGGTGAAATATAGACCATCTCTGCCTGATAATACCAAATTCTAGAAATTTTTTAAAGTAGAGAATCAAATCAATAGGCTTTTGTAAGTCCTTGATGAATTGGTTGATATGCACATTGACCAAGAGAAAGAAACCTTTGATAAAGAGGTAAAAAGGGTCAATTTTCAATTTGGTGACTGTTTTCTCAAAAGGAATGCATTAAAGGAAGGAGGAGATGTTTTTGATGGCCCATTCAATGGGCAGTTCTTTGAACTTTATTTCAGTTAAGGCTTTCAAGCCTTGGTATTGTAAATATGTTGTTTTCAAGTTTTTATTTCATGCTAAATAGAATCCATGCCCAATGCAACACTAGGAGGAAGATTTGATCTTGTTTTTTACAGGAAAGGCATTGTTCTGTAGTTCTTGAAACCTCATAAGGAAGCTTTCATCCCCATAAAAATCCAATGTTAGCTTTGTTGGTATTTGGCCCAAAAATGGATCCAAAACACTCCGAAAGTATCCAAAGTTTGCTTAAAATCATGCAAATGAATCCAAATATGCTCCAAAGCACTCCCTAAGTCTTCAAAAGTGCTTAAGATCATCTAAAGATCCAAACAAGCGAGGGAGGAGAGGCCTTGGAAGGGAAGAAATGCACTACTGGGAGGCTAAAACAATTCAAATTCATGAAAAACCATGTACCGAAGGCTTAAACTCAAGAATGCACAGCAGCCGTTAGATCTGGCCAATCAACTGCCCAGATCTAAGAAGAAAATAGCAAATTGGCAAGCAGAGAGGACCTCAATTTGGGTGGAAGGAACCGCCGATCAACAATCAGTGGTCACAAACAGTTGCAGACAGTGGAAATCGGTGTAGACGATATGAAAATGGAGACACAACGTGGATCGTCGATCGCGCACGCAGATCGTCGGTCCACGTCGCATTGTGAATATCGCTATCGACGTTGACCATGGGACGGGGCCTTTGCATATACATATGGGTGACCCAATAGCCGGACCCAGCGGCATTATATATGATGTTTTATAATCTTTCAAATCCGCCAAAGCCCATTTTTTAATAGTTTTTTTGTATTTCTGTTGTTTAAACAAAATACAAAGGAAGCCTGAGGCAGTGCCATAGCTATGGAACCTGGACCTGATGGGTTTTCGGAATGAAAATATATCATATTTGAAATCCGCAGAAAGTCGTTTTTCAATGTTTTCGCAATTTTTATGTATTTAAAAAATACAAAGGGAATCATAGAACAAGCCGAGTGCGACATGCAACAGTGACCCAAGGGCAGACCCAATAGATAATTAAACCATATTTGAGGACTTTTGAAGTCCAAAATACACAGAGAAGGCAGGATTTATCAGTAATTGTAGCGTTTTCTATGTAAATACAGGAAACAGTCAAAGGAAACCTTTAAAGGGATTACAGAGGCCCGAAGACCCATTCCACTACATGGCAGAGTCCGGGAGGCAGGCTGCCGGAAAACAGAGACCGGAAAGGGAATAAAAGGGGCCACAGTGAAACACAGCACAACATAGCCACACCAACAATCATTATGGGGCATCTCTGGCATGAGAGAGCTCCCAGAAAACGCAACAAGCTACCCAAAATATTTGAATGCAGTTATTCTTCTATCAGAAGAAGAAACCTCAGAGCCCATGCTTGCTTAGAGGGCATCAAAGTTGTTAACAAGACAGATCAAATAGATTGAGAACTCTCGAGCCTCAGAAGGCTCGAGATCATTGTAAAAACCTATAAATATCTGAAGTTTAGATGTAATACAGGCTCAACTTCTGGAGATTGTTCCTCCTCTGTTCGTTCAAGCTTCTCATCTTCATTCTAGCAATATAAGCATCTTTTGCTATTATATGTTCAATTTCCATTCTTTTTTTTGTTCTATGCTTGCACTTAAATAGTTTTTTCATGTTTTCTTTGTGTCTAAGGTCAGATAATTGTCATCTTATCTCTACTTTGATTAATTAGATTTGCAAGCTTCTTTTACTTCTTGTAGCTAACCATTCATATGTGGTCATATATGCATCTACCGGTACAGTCAATATTCTCATTTGTTGCATGTAGCTAGCCATTCATTTATGTTTATGTATGCAATATATTGGTACAGTAAGTATTCTCCATCTATCCACTGAATCTATAACTTATTGAGCATTAGTGGTCTAAAGCCTTGTATTGGTGAGAGTGTTCATGCATGTCTTGAGTGAGAATAGAGCTAAAATGGTTATCTAACTTGATCCAAACCATCATCCATTCAAATAGTTCTGAGAACAATATTGAAGATTATATGTTACCAGGCATCTCTGAGCTTCAACTTAGGAGAGTTTCTTGGAGTGATAACATAATTAGCGTCGTTGCCAGGGAGAGGAAACTGATGCTCAACTTCCTTGGGAAACAACAGAGATCCAGCTTTGATGATGGACAAAGTCTGAGCACTTTTTGGTTGTAATCATCTATCTAGTGACTCTACTAAAGGATGAAACTCTTGGCGACTCCACTTCATAGTTTTGACTCAATTTGTGAGGAGTACTTTGAGAAATCGTCAGAACCCACGAGTTCACCCAATACCTGACCCTGAAAAAATCATCAAAGAAAGAAAGGTATTATAGAAAGGAGCCTTAGGTTTATGTAAACCTAAAAAATCTCCTATATCTCTTCAATAAAGGCTTGTAATAGAGCAAATATATGTTGAGAGTATAGCTTCTAATACTAGCAGTGAAGAAAAACTCCTAGAGATTCATAAGCTACTTATTCTATAGGTTTTCCTTTTGTTGTATGCCCAAAGGAAACCTCACCTCCTATCCATCATACTCCTTTAGTCTTATCAATCACTCTTCAACCCTCTATCATTCAGACTGCTAGTACTCTTTTAGCCACCACAGCTATGGCAGGCCCACAAACACCTGCCAAAATGGAAAGAATCATAGTTGCTAGGTATGGACCTCTAATATTGCCCACTCCTTTGAATGCTATGCCTACTAGAGAATATCAGAAGTATATGCCTAAGTTCACTGGGACTGAAGGTGTTTCAGCTAAATAACACCTTGAGTCATTCTATAGCTATGCTGATAACATGGACATTAGTGAAGATGATGTCTGGATGAGAGTCTTTGTCCAAAGCCTAGATGGAGAGGCCAGAAAATGGTTCAGAGAACTGACCCCAAGATCTATAGCAGATATTGAGGGTTTAGATGATTCGTTTCTAAAGCATTTGGGGGATAAGAAGGATCTCCTCTACTACCACACTGAGTTTGGAAACTTAAAGAGGGAAAATGGTGAGTTGTTGTTTGATTTTAATAAGAGATTTAACCGCATGTACAGCAAGATACCAGTTGAAGTGAAACCCACCACTACCTCCGCTAGACTCAACTATGACAGTGCCTTTGATTCTCACTTCTATTTACTATTGAGGGAGAGGAGATGTGCTTCTATGGTTGATATGCAAGATGCAGCCTTAGAAGTAGAATCAAACATCATGGCTGCAGAAAAGCTCAAAGGTAATGTTGATAGAAGGAGACAGAGGGGCGAGCCTTCATCATCTTCAGATCCCAAGATTGATAAAATGGCCAAGATGATAGAGTCATTAGCCTCTGAAGTTTCTAAGTTAAAGGTTGAGCAACACGCGGGGAGAGGAAGGGTTCCTAATACCTTTTCTCCTCCAAATCCAAATCCATATAGAAGGGAAAATGAGCACTTGCAGATTTTGCAAAGAAACAAAGATGCCAAGGAAGACCAAAGGGTGAAGACCACTTTTCAAAATGTAGTCATGGAAGAAGAACAGTTTGAGGAAGATGATGAGATCGATGGTGTGGAAGACAAAGGGAGCGCCACTTTTTTAACCAAAGCTGCCTATGAGAAATCATTATTCAATGACCAGATCAGTCAAGAATGGGATGGTGAAGCTGTTCTACAAACTGAAGATTAGCAAAGATATAATCTGAGGTCAAAGATGAATAATGTCAAGGAGACTCATGTTCATAAAGTTGTTGTCCCTGCACAACAACAAGCTAATACTCAGAAGCAATCAGCAGTTGATCCTATCATCCTCAAAGCTCTAGCCATAGAGGTAAGAGGCCTTGACAAGTCCCCTTCTTCTTTCAGTTTTCAATCAGAAATTCAGAAGCTAAGAATACCTATGCCTCTGATTGAACTAGTGAAGAATGAGCCCTTCAAAGCATTCATCCTTGAGGCTCTTGAGCCTAAAGCCATCCAAGCCTCCACTGACTATGTAAATCTGCAAGATGAAAATCCAGTTGTTATTCTCTGCCCAATAATTGAAAAGTGTGAAGACAACTCCCCATCATTCTATGTTTCTCTGTTTATTCATGATAAAGTCCTTCACAATTGCCTTCTGGACACTAGAGCGAGCCATAATCTAATGCCCAAGGTTGTCATGGATAAATTGCGTCTTGACATTACTAAGCCTTACCATGACCTGTTTTCTTTTGACTCTAGAAAAGTGGAATGCCTAGGAATAATCAAGGATCTAGCCTTCACTTTGTCTCAGCTGCCCATGAAAAGCATGATGATGGATACTGTGGTAGCAAATGTCCCCCCCAAGTTTGGCATGTTACTTTCCAGAGATTGGATCAAGAGATTAAGTGGAATATTGCAAAATGATCTATCTTATGCTATTGTCCCAGTTTTTGGAGGTGAAAGTAGGAGGTTATATAGAGAAGCTCAGTTGGCTTATATAATCAATGATGAAAGGAAACCCACCAATCATCCCATCTATACTGTTGACACTAATTTTGGAGCTTGTTTTCTTCAAATTGAAGAATCTCAGTTGGCCTCTACTCAACTTAAGAAACCAGTTTGCCAGATCACAAAGGAATAGATTGATTCATATTTTATATTAACTTCTCGGGTCACAAATGACACAGCAGAGTATGAAGAAGACCTTATCATTCAGCAGGTGTACAAAACCTTCCAGGCAAAACATCCAAGGCTGAAAGCATACAGAGATGAGGTGAAATATAGACCATCTATACCTAATAATACCAAATGTTGGAAATTTTTTGAAGTAGAGGATCAAATCAATAGGCTTTTGCAAGTCTTTGATGAATTGGTTGATATGCACATTGACCAAGAGAAAGAAACCTTTGATAAAAAGGTAAAAAAAGGGTCAATTTTCAATTTGGTGACTGTTTTCTCAAAAGGAATGCATTAAAGGAAGGAGGAGATGTTTTTGATGGCCCATTCAATGGGATGTCCTTCAAACTTTATTTCAATTAAGGCTTTCAAGCCTTGGTATTGTAAATATGTTGTTTTCAATTTTTTATTTCATGCTAAATAGAATCCATGCCCAATGCAACACAAGGACGAATATTTGTTCTTGTTTTTTACAGGAAAGGCATTGTTTTGTAGTTCTTGAAACCTCACTGGGAGGCTTTCATCCCCAGAAGAAGCCAATGTTAGCTTTGTTGGCATTTGGCCCAAAAATGGATCCAAAACACTCTGAAAGTCTCCAAAGTTTGCTTAAAATCATGTAAATGGATCCAAATATGCTCCAAAGCACTCCCTAAGTCTTCAAAAGTGCTTAAGATCATCTAAAGATCCAAACAAGCGAGGGAGGAGAGCCCTTGGAAGGGAAGAAATGCACTATTGGGAGTCTAAAACAATTCAAATTCATGAAAACCCATATATCAGAGACTTAAACTCAAGAATGCATAGCAGCCGTTAGATTTGGCCGATCAACGGCCCAGATCTAAGCGGAAAATAGCAAATCGGAAAGAAGATAGGACATCATGTTGGGTGGAAGGCACCGCCGATCAACAATCAGTGGTCACAGACAATCGCAATTAGCAGTCGTAGACAGTGGCAATTGGTGCAGATGATATGAAAATGGCGACGATGAACGGCGATTCAACATGGATCGTCAATCACGCACGTAGATCGACGGCCCACGTTGCATCGTGAACATTGCTATCGGCGCTGACCATGGGGCAGGGCCTTTGCATATACATATGGGTGACCCAATAGCCAGACCCGACAGCATTATATATGATGTTTTATAATCTTTCAAATCCGCCAAGCCCATTTTTTAATAGTTTTTATGTATTTTCATTGTTTAAGCGAAATACAAAGGAAGCCTGAGGTAATGCGATAGCAATGGAACCGGAACCTGATGGGTTTCCGGAATAAAAATATATCATATTTTAAATCCGCAGAAAGTCGTTTTTCAATGTTTTCGCAGTTTTTATGTATTTACAAAATACAAAGGGAATCATAGAACAGGCCAAGTGCGACATGCAACAGCAACCCAAGGGAGGACCCAATAGATAATTAAACCATACTTGAGGACTTTTGAAGTCCAAAATACACAAAGAAGGTGGGATTTATCAGTGATTGCAGTGTTTTCTGTGTAAATACATGAAACAGTCAAAGGAAACCCTTAAAGGGATTACAGAGGCCCGAAGACCCATTCCACTACATGGCAGAGTCCAAGAGGCAAGCTGCCAGGAAACGGAGACCGAAAAGGGAATAAAAGGGGCCACAGAGCAACACAGCATGACATGGCCACACCAACAAACATTATGGGGCATCTCTAGCACGAGAGAACTCCCAGACAGTGTAGCAAGCTACCCAAAATATCTTAATGCGGTTATTATTTTGTCAGAAGAAAAAACCTTCGAGCCCATGCTTTCCTAGAGGGCATCAAATTTGTTAACAAGACAAATCAGATAGATTGAGACCTCTCGAGCCTTAGAAGGCTCAAGAGAATTGTAAAAAGCTATAAATATCTGAAAGTAAAATGTAATATAGGTTCACACTTCTGGAGATTGTTCCTCCTCTATTCCTTCAAGCTTCTCATCTTCATTCTAGCAATATAAGATTCTTTTGCTATTATATGTTCAATGTCCATTCTCTTTGTTGTTCTATGCTTTCACTTGAACAGTTTGTTCATGTTTTATTTTGTGTCTAAGGCCAGATAATTTTCATCTTATCTCTGCTTTGATTAATTAGATTTGCAAGCTTCTTTTACTTCTTGTAGCTAACCATTCATATGTGGTCATATATGCATCTGTCAGTACAATCAGTATTCTCATTTGCTGCATGTAGCTAGCCATTCATTTATGTTTATTTATGCAATTAGTTGGTAGAGTTAGTATTCTCCATCTATCCATTGAATCTATAAATTATTTAGCATTAGTGGTCTAAAGCCTTATATTGCTGAGAGTGTTCATGCATGTCTTGAGTGAGAATAGAGTTGAAATGGTTATCTGACTTGATCCAAACCATCATCCATTCCAATAGTTTTGAGAACAATATTGACGATTATATGTTACCATGCATCTCTAAGCTGCAACCTAGGAGAGTTTCCTGGAGTGATAACATAATTGGCGTCGTTGCCAGGGAGAGGAAACTGAAGCTCGGCTTCCCTGGGAAACGACATAGATCCAGCTTTGATGATGGACAGAGTCTAGGCACTTTTCGGTTGTAATCAACTATCTGGTGACTCTACTCAAGGATGAACCTCTTGGCAACTCCACTTCATAGTTCTGGCTCAATTTGTGAGGAGTACTTTGAGAAATCCTCAGAAGCCACGAGCTAACCCAGTACCTGACCCTAAAAAATCATCAAAGAAAGAAAGGCATTACAGGAAGGAGCATCAGGTTTAGGTAAACCTAAACAATCTCCTATATCTCTTCAATAAAGGCCTATAATAGAACAAATATATTTTGAGAGTATAGCTTCTAATACTAGCAGCGAAGAAAAACTCCTAGAGATTCATAAAGCTCCTTATTCTTTAGGTTTTCCTTTTGTTGTGTGCCCAAAGGAAACCTCACCTCCTATCCATCATACTCCTTTAGTCTTATCAGTCACTCCTCAACCCTCTATCATTCATACTGCCAATACTATTTTAGCCACCACAGCTATGGCAGGCCCACAAGCACCTGCCAAAATGGAAAGAATCATAGTTGTTAGGTATGGACCTCTAATACTGCCCACTCCTTTGAATGCTATGCCTACTAGAGAATATCATAAGTATATGCCTAAGTTCACTGGGACTGAAGGTGTTTCAGCGGAAGAACACCTTGAGTCATTCTATAGCTATGCTGATAACATGGACATTAGTGAAGATGATGTCTAGATGAGAGTCTTTGTCCAAAGCCTAGATGGAGAGGCTAGAAAATGGTTTAGAGAACTGACCCCAAGATCTATAGTAGATATTGAGGCTTTAGATGATGCATTTCTAAAGCATTAGGGGGATAAGAAGGATCTCCTCTACTACCACACTGAGTTTGGAAACTTAAATAGGGAAAATGGTGAGTTTTTGTCAGATTTTAATAAGAGATTTAATCGCATGTACAGCAAGATACCAACTGAAGTGAAACCCACCACTACCTCCGCTAGACTCATCTATGACAGTTCCTTTGATTCTTACTTATGTTTACTATTGAGGGAGAGGAGATGTGCTTCTATGGTTGATATGCAAGATGCAGCCTTAGAAGTAGAATCAAACGTCATGGCTGCAGAAAAGCTCAAAGGTAATGCTGATAGAAAGAGACAGAGGGGCGAGCCTTCATCATCTTCTGATCCCAAGATCGATAAAATGGCCAAGATGATAGAGTCATTAGCCTCTAAAGTTTCTAAATTAAAGGTTGAGCAACACCAGGGGAAAGGAAGGGTTCCTAATACCTTTGCTCCTCCAAATCCAAATCCATATAGAAGGGAAAATGAGCAGTTGTAGATTTTGCAAAGAAACAAAGATGCCAATGAAGACTAAAGGGTGAAGACCCCTTTTCAAAATGTAGTCTTGGAAGAATAGCAGTTTAAGGAAGATGATGAGATCCATGGTATGGAAGATAAAGGTAGCGCCACTTTTTTAACCAAAGCTGCCTATGAGAAGTCATTATTCAATGACCAAATCAGCCAAGAATGGGATGGTGAAGTTGTTCTACAAACTGAAGATCAGCAAAGATATAATCTAAGGTTGAAGATGAATAATGTCAAGGAGTCTCTTGTTCATAAAGTTGTTGTCCCTACAGAATAGAAAGCTAATAATCAGAAGCAACCAACAGTTGTTCCTACCATCTTCAAAGCTCTAGCCATAGAGGTAAGAGGCCTTGACAAGTCCCCTTCTTCTTTCAGTTTTCAATCAGAAATTCAGAAGCTAACAATACCTATAACTCTGATTGAACTAGTGAAGAATGATTCCTTCAAAGCATTCATCCTTGAGGCTCTTGAGCCTAAAGCCATCCAAGCCTCCACTGACTATGTAAATTTGCAAGATGAAGAACCAGTTGTTATTCTTAGCCCAATGATTGAAAATTGTGAAGACAGCTCCCCATCATTCTATGTTTCTCTATTTATTCATGATAAAATCCTTCACAATTGCCTTCTAGACACTAGTGCCAACCATAATCTAATGCCCAAGGTTGTCATGGATAAATTGGGTCTTGACATTACCAAGCCTTACCATGACCTGTTTTCTTTTAACTCTAGAAAAGTGGAATCCCTGGGACTAATCAAGGATCTAGCCTTCACTTTGTCTCAGCTGCCCATGAAAAGCATGATGATGGATATTGTGGTAGCAGATGTCGCCCCCCAAGTTTAACATGTTACTTTACAGAGGATGGATCAAGACATTAGGTGGAACATTGAAAAATGATCTATCTTATGCGACTGTCCCAGTTTTTGGAGGTGAAAGCAGGAGGTTATATAGAGAATCTCAGTTGGCTTATATAATCAGTGATGAAAGGAAACGCACCATTCATCCCATATATGTTGTTGACACTAATTTTGGATCTTGTTTTCTTCAGATTGAAGAATATCATTTGACCTCTACTTAGCTTAAGTAACCAATTTGCCAGATCTCCGAGGAATACATTGATTCATCTTTTATATTAACTTCTGAGGTCACAAATGACACAACAGAGTATGAAACAAACCTTATCATTCAACAGGTATACAAAACCTTCCAAGCAAAACATCCAAGGCTGAAAGCATACAGAGATAAGGTGAAATATAGACCATCTCTACCTGATAATACCAAATGCTGGAAAGTTTTTGAAGTAGAGGATCAAATCAATAGGCTTTTGCAAGTCTTTGATGAATTGGCTAATATGCACATTGACCAAGAGAAAGAAACCTTTGATAAAAAGATAAAAAGGGTTAGTTTTCAGTTTGGTGATTGTTTTCTCAAAAGGAATGTATTAAAGGAAGGAGGAGATGTTTTTGATGGCCCATTCAATGGGCTATTCTTCAAACTTTATTTCAGTTAAGGCTTTCAAGCCTTGGTATTGTAAATATGTTGTTTTCAAGTTTTTATTTCATGCTAAATAGAATCCATGACCAATGCAACACTAGGAGGAAGATTTGATCTTGTTTTTTACAGGAAAGGCATTGTTTTGTAGTTCTTGAAACCTCACAGGGAGGCTTTCATCCTCAGAAGAAGCCAATGTTAGCTTTGTTGGTGTTTGGCCCAAAAATGGATCCAAAACACTCCCAAAGTCTTCAAAGTTTGCTTAAAATCATGCAAATGGATCCAAATATGTTCCAAAGCACTCCCTAAGTCTTCAAAAGTGCGTAAGATCATCTAAAGATCCAAACAAGCGAGAGAGGAGAGCCCTTGGAAGGGTAGAAATGCACTATCGGGAGGCTAAAACAATTCAAATTCATGAAAAACCATGTATCGGAGGCTTAAACTCAAGAATGCACAGCAGCTGTTAGATCTAGCCGATCAACAGCCCAGATCTAAGCGGAAAATAGCAAATCAGCAAGCAGAGAGGACATGAGGTTGGGTGGAAGGCACAGCTGGTCATCGATCAGTGGTCACTGATAGTCATAATCAGCAGTCGCAGACAGTGGCAATCAACATAAACGATATGAAAATGGCGACGACGATGAGCAATTCAACGTGGACTGTCAATTACGTATGCAGATCAACGGTCCACATCGCATTGTGAATGTAGCTATCGGCGCTGACCATGGGGTAGGGCTTTTGCATATTCATATGGGTGACCCAATAGCTGGACCCAAGGGCATTACATATGATGTTATATAATCTTCAAATCCGCCAAAGCCCATTTTTTAATAGTTTTTATGTATTTTCGTTGTTTAAACGAAATACGAACGAAGCCTGAGGCAGTGCAATAACAATGGAACCTGGACCTGATGGGTTTCCAGAATGAAAATATATCATACTTGAAATCCGCAAAAAGTTGTTTTTCAATGTTTTTCGCAGTTTTTATGTATTTACAAAATACAAAGGTAATCATAGAATAAGTCAAGTGCGACATACAACAGCAACCCAAGGGCGGACCTGATAGATAATTAAACCATACTTGAGGACTTTTGAAGTCCAAAATACACAAAGAAGGTGGGATTTATCAGTGATTGCAGCGTTTTCTGTGTAAATATAGGAAATAGTCAAAGGAAGCCTTTAAAGGGATTACAGAGGCTTGAAGACACATTCCACTACATGGCAGAGTCGGTAGGCAACCTGCTGGAAAATAGAGACCTGAAAGGGAATAAAAGGGGCCACAGAGCAACACAGCATGACACAGCCACACCAACAAACATTATGGGGCATCTCTAGCATGAGAGAGCTCCCAGACAGTGCAGCAAGCTACCTCAAATATCTGAATTTGATTATTCTTCTGTCAGAAGAAGAAACCTCTGAGCTCATGCTTGCCTAGAGGGCATCAAAGTTGTTAACAAGACAGATCAGATAGATTGAGACCTCTCAAGCCTCAGAAGGCTCGAGAGCATTGTAAAAAGCTATAAATATCTGAAAGTAAGATGTAATACAGGTTCAACTTCTGGAGATTGTTCCTCCTCTGTTCCTTCAAGCTTCTCATCTTCATTCTAGAAATATAAGCTTCTTTTGCTATTATATGTTCAATGTCCATTCTCTTTGTTGTTCTATGCTTGCACTTGCACATTTTGTTCATGTTTTCTTTGTGTATAAGGCCAAATAACTGTCATCTTATCTCTGCTTTGATTAATTAGATTTGCAAGCTTCTTTTACTTCTTGTAGTTAACAATTCATATGTGGTCATATATGCATTTGTCGGTACAATCAGTTTTCTCATTTTCTGCATGTAGCTAGCCATTCATTTATGTTTATGTGTGCAATATGTTGGTACAGTTAGTATTCTTCATCTATCCATTGAATCTATAAATTATTGAGCATTAGTGGTCTAAAGCCTTGTATAGGTGAGAATGTTCATGCATGCCTTAAGTGAGAATAGAGATGAAATGGTTATCTGACTTGATCCAAACCATCACCCATTCCAATAGTTCTGAGAAAAATATTGAAGATTATATGTTACCAGGTATCTCCGAGCTGCAACCTAGGAGAGTTTCCTGGAGTGATAACATAATTGGTGTCGTTTCCAGGGAGAGGAAACTGAAGCTCGGCTCCCTGGGAAACGACACAGATCCAGCTTTGATGATGGACAAAGTCTGGGCACTTTTTGGCTGTAATCATCTATCTGGCAACTCTACTGAAGGACGAACCTCTTGGTGACTCCACTTCATAGTTCTAGCTCAATTTGTGAGGAGTACTTTGAGAAATCCTCAGAAGCCACGAGCTGACCCAGTACCTAACCCTAAAAAAATCATCAAAGAAAGAAAGGTATTACAGGAAGGAGCATCAGGTTTAGGTAAACCTAAACAATCTCCTATATCTCTTCAATAAAGGCCTATAATAGAACAAATATATGTTGAGAGTATAGCTTCTAATACTAGCAGCGAAGAAAAACCCCTAGAGATTCATAAATCTCCTTATTCTTTAGGTTTTCCTTTTGTTGTATGCCCAAAGGAAACCTCATCTCCTATCCATCATACTCCTTTAGTATTATTAGTCACTCCTCAGCCCTCTATCATTCATACTGCCAGTACTATTTTAGCCACCACAGCTACGGCAGGCCCACAAGCACCTGCCAAAATGGAAAGAATCATAGTTGCTAGGTATGGACCTCTAATACTGCCCACTCCTTTGAATGCTATGCCTATTAGAGAATATCATAATTATATGCCTATGTTCACTGGGACTGAAGGTGTTTCAGCTAAAGAACACCTTCAGTCATTCTATAGCTATGCTGATAACCTAGACATTAGTGAAGATGATGTCCGGATGAGAGTTCTTTGTCCAAAGCCTAGATGGAGAGGCTAGAAAATGGTTCAAAGAACTGACCCCAAGATCTATAGCAGATATTGAGGCTTTAGATGATGCATTTCTAAAGCATTGGGGGGATAAGAAGGATCTCCTCTACTACCACACTGAGTTTGGAAACTTAAAGAGGGAAAATGATGAGCTGCTGTCTAATTTTAATTAGAGATTTAACCGCATGTACAACAAGATACCAGCTGAAGTGAAACCCACCACTACCTCTGCTAGACTCATCTATGCCAGTGCCTTTGATTCTCACTTTTGTTTACTATTGAGGGAGAGGAGATGTGCTTCTTTGGTTGATATGTAAGATGCAGCCCTAGAAGTAGAATCAAACATCATGGCTGCAGAAAATATCAAAGGTAATGCTGATAGAAGGAGACAGAGGGGCAAGCCTTCATCATCTTCAAATCCCAAGATTGATAAAATGGCCAAGATGATAGAGTCATTAGCCTCTAAAGTTTCCAAATTAAAGGTTGAGCAGCACCTGGGGAAAGGAAGGGTTCCTAATACCTTTGCTCCTCCAAATCCAAATCCATATAGAAGGGAAAATGAGCAGTTGGATATTTTGCGAAGAAACAAAGATGCTAATGAAGACCAAAGGGTGAAGACCCCTTTTCAAAATGCAGTCATGGAAGAAGAGCAGTTTGAGGAAGATGATGAGATCCATGGTATGGAAGACAAAGGCAGCGCCACTTTTTTAACCAAAGTTTCCTATGAGAAGTCATTATTCAATGACTAGATCAACCAAGAATGGGATGGTGAAGTTGTTCTACAAAATGAAGATCAGAAAATATATAATCTGAGGTCGAATATGAATAATGTCAAGGAGAAGTTGTTCATAAAGCTACTATCCCTATTATCCCTCAGAAGGCTCGAGAGCATTGTAAAAAGATATAAATATCTAAAAGTAAGATGTAATACAGGTTCAACTTTTGGAGATTGTTTCTCCTCTATTCCTTCAAGCTTCTCATCTTCATTCTAGAAATATAAGATTCTTTTGCTATTATATGTTCAATTTCCATTCTCTTTGTTGTTCTATGCTTGCACTTGAACAGTTTCTTCATGTTTTCTTTTGTGTATAATGCCAGATAACTGTCATCTTATCTCTTCTTTGATTAATTAGATTTGCAAGCTTCTTTTACTGTCTGTAGCTAACCATTCATATGTGGTCATATATGCATCTTCCGGTACAGTCAGTATTCTCATTTGCTGCATGTAGCTAGCCATTCATTTATGTTTATGTATGCAATCTATTGGTACAACCAGTATTCTCCATCTATCCATTGAATCTATAAATTATTGAGCATTAGTGGTCTAAAGCCTTGTATTGGTGAGAGTGTTAATGCATGTCTTGAGTGAGAATAGAGCTAAAATGGTTATCTGACTTGATCCAAACCATCATCCATTCCAATAGTTTTGATAACAATATTGAAGATTATATGTTACTAGGCATCTCCGAGCTGCAACCTAGGAGAGTTTCCTTGAGTGATAACATAATTGGCACTGTTGCCGAGGAGAGGAAACTGAAGCTTGGATTCCCTAGGAAATGACACAGGTCCAGCTTTGATGATGGAAAAAGTCTTCGCACTTTTCGACTGTAATCATCTATCTGGCGATTCCACTGAAGTACAAACCTCTTGGTGACTCCACTTCATAGTTCTGGCTTGGTTTGTGAGGCATACTTTGAGAAATCCTCAAAAGCCATAAGCTGACCCAATACCTGACCCTGAAAAAATCATCAAAGAAAGAAAGGTATTACTCAAAGGAGCATCATGTTCAGGTAAACCTAAACAATCTCCTATATCTCTTCAAGAAAGGCCTGTAATAGAACAAATATATGTTGAGAGTATAGCTTATAATACTAGCAGTGCAGAAGAACTCTTAGAGATTCATAAAGCTCCTTATTCTTTAGGTTTTCCTTTTGTTGTATACCCAAAGGAAATCTCACCTCCTATCCATCATTTTCCTTTAGGCCTATCAGTCACTCCTCAACCCTCTATCATTCAAACTGCTAGTACTCTTTTAGCCACCATAACTATGGTAGGCCCACAAGCACCTACCAAAATGGAAAGAATCATAGTTGCTATGTATGGACCTCTAATACTGCCCACTCCTTTGAATGTTATCCCTACTGGAGAATATCAGAAGTATATGCCTAAGTTCACGAGACTGAAGGTGTTTTAATAAGAGATTTAATTGCATGTATAGCAAGATACCAGCTGAAGTGAAACCCACCACTACCTCCGCTAGACTCATATATGCAAGTGCCTTTGATTCTCACTTTTGTTTACTGTTGAGGGAGAGGCGATGTGCTTCTTTGGCTGATATGCAAGATGCAGCCCTGGAAGTAGAATCAAACATCATGGCTGCAAAAAAGCTCAAAGGTAATGCTGATAGAAGGAGATAGAGACGCGAGCCTTCATCATCTTCAGATCCCAAGATCGATAAAATGGCCAAGATGATAGAGTCATTAGCCTCTGAAGTGTCAAAATTAAAGGTTGAACAGCACCCAGGGAAAGGAAGGGTTCCTAATACCTTTGCTCCTCCAAATTCAAATCCATATAGAAGGGAAAATGAGCAGTTGCAGATTTTGCAAAGAAACAAAGATGCCAATGAAGACCAAAGGGTGAAGACCCCTTTTCAAAATGCCGTCATGGAAGAAGAGCAGTTTGAGGAAGATGATGGAGATCCATGGTATGGAAGACAAAGGCAGTGTCACTTTTTTAACCAAATTTTCCTATGCGAAGTCATTATTCAATGACCAGATCAGCCAAGAATGGGATGGTGAAGTTGTTCTACAAACTGAATATCAACAAAGATATAATTTTAGGTTGAAGATGAATAATGTCAAGGAGACTCATGTTCATAAAGTTGTTGTCCCTGTAGAACAGAAAGATAATAAGCATAAGCAACCATCAGTTGATCCTATCATCCTTAAAGCTCCAATAATAGAGGTAAGAGGCCTTGACAAGTCCCCTTCTTATTTCAGTTTTCAATCAGAAATTCAGAAGCTAAAAATACCTATGCCTCTAATTGAACTAGTGAAGAATGAGTCCTTCAAAGCATTCATCCTTGAGGCTCTTGAGCCTAAAGCCATCCAAGCCTCCACTGACTATGTAAATCTGCAAGATGAAAAACTAGTTGTTATTCTCAGCCCAATGATTGAAAATTATGAAGACAGCTCCCCATCATTCTATGTTTCTTTGTCTATTCATGATAAAATCCTTCACAATTTCCTTATGGACAATGGAGCCAGCCATAATCTAATGCCCAAGGTTGTCATTGATAAATTGGGTCTTGACATTACCAAGCCTTACCATGACCTGTTTTCTTTTGACTCTAGAAAAGTGGAATGCCTAGGACTAATCAAGGATCTAGCCTTCACTTTGTCTCAGCTGCCCATGAAAATCATGATGATGGATATTGTGGTAGCGGATGTCCCCCCCAATTTTGGCATGTTTCTTTCCAAAGGTTGGATCAAGAGATTAGGTGGAACATTGCAAAATTATCTATCTTATCCTATTGTCCCAATTTTTTAAGGTTATACAGAGAAGCTCAGTTGGCTTATATAATCAGTGATGAAAGGAATCCCACCAATCATCCCATCTATGCTATTGACACTAATTTTGGAGCTTGTTTTCTTCAGATTGAAGAATCTCAGCTGGCCTCTACTCAACTTAAGAAACCAGTTTGCCAGATCTCAGAGGAATACATAGACTCATCTTTTATATTAACTTCTCAGGTCACAAATGACATAGCAGAGTATGAAGCAAACCTTATCATTCAGAAAGTATACAAAACCTTCCAAGCAAAACATCCAAGGCTAAAAGAATACAGAGATGAGGTGAAATATAGACCATCTCTACTTGATAATACCATATGCTGAAATTTTTTGAAGTAGAGGATCAAATCAATAGGCTTTTGCAAGTCTTTGATGAATTAGTTGATATGCACATTGACTAAGAGAAAGAAACCTTTGATAAAAAGGTAAAAAGGGTTAATTTTCAGTATGGTGATTGTTTTCTCAAAAGGAATGCATTAAAGGAAGGAGGAGATGTTTTTTATGGCCCATTCAATGGGTTGTTCTTCGAACTTTATTTCAGTTAAGGTTTTCAAGCCTTGGTATTGTAAATATGTTGTTTTCAAGTTTTTATTTCATGCTAAATAGACTCCATTCCTAATGCAACACTGGGAGGAAGATTTGATCTTTTTTTTTTATGGGAAAGGCATTGTTTTGTAGTTCTTGAAACCTCACAGGGAGGCTTTCGTCCCAGAAGGAGCCAATGTTAGCTTTGTTGGCGTTTGGCCCAAAAATGGATCCAAAACACTCCCAAAGTCTCCAAAGTTTGCTTAAAATCATGCAAATGGATCCAAATATGCTCCAAAGCACTCCCTAAGTCTTCAAAAGTACTCAAGATCATCTAAAGATCCAAACAAGCGAGGGAGGAGAGCCCTTGGAAGGGCAGAAATGCACTATCAGGAGAATAAAAACACTTCAAATTCATGAAAAACCATGTATCGGAGGCTTAAACTGAAGAATTCACAGCAACCATTAGATCTGGCCGATCAACAACCCAAATCTAAGCATCAAATCACAAATTGGCAAGTAGAGAGGACCTCAGGTTGGGCAGAAGGCACTGTTGATCAGCGATCGGTGGTTGCAGACAGTCGCAATCGGCGGCCGCAGAGAGTGGAAATCGGTGCAAATGATATGAAAACGGCGACGATGATCGATGATTCAATGTGGACCATTGATCGCGCACATAGATCAACGGCCCACATCACATCGCGAATATCGCTATCGGCACTAACCATGGGGCGGGGCCTTTGAATATACATATGGGCGACCCGATAGCTGGACCCGACGGCGTTATATATGATGTTTTATAATCTTTCAAATCCGCCAAAGCCCATTTTTTAATAGTTTTTATGTATTTTCGTTGTTTAAATGAAATACGAAGGAAGCCTGAGGCAATGCGATAGCGATGGAACCAAGACCCGATTGGTTTCCGAAATGAAAATATATCATATTTGAAATCTTCAGAAATTCATTTTTCAATGTTTTTCGCAGTTTTTATGTATTTACAAAATACAAAGGGAATCATAGAACAGGCCAAGTGCGACATGCAACAACAACCCAAGGGAGGACCCAATAGATAATTAAACCATACTTGAGGACTTTTGAAGTCCAAAATACATAGAGAAGGCAGGATTTATGAGTGATTGCATTGTTTTCAGTGTAAATACAGGAAACGGTCAAAGGAAACCTTTAAAGGGATTACAGAGGCTTGAAGACCCATTCAACTACATGGCAGAGTCTAAGAGGCAGGTTTCCGGAAAACAGAGCCCAGAAAGGGAATAAGAGGGGCCACAGAGCAACATAGCATGACACAGCCACACCAACAAAAATTATGGGGCATCTCTGGCACGAGAGAGCTCCCAAACAACGCAACAAGCTAACCAAAATATTTGAAAGCGATTATTCTTCTGTCAGAAGAAGAAACCTCTGAGCCCATGCTTGCCTAGAGGGCATCAAAGTTGTTAAAAAGACAGATCAAATAGATTGAGACCTCTCAAGCCTCATAAGGCTCAAGATCATTGTAAAAAGCTATAAATATCTAAAAGTAAGATGTAATACAAGAACAACTTCTGGAGATTGTTCCTCCTATGTTCCTTCAAGCTTCTCATCTTCATTCTAGCAATATAAGCTTCTTTTGTTGTTATATGTTCAATGTCCATTCTCTTTATTTTTCTATGCTTGCACTTGAACAATTTGTTCATGTTTTCTTTTGTGTCTAAGGCCAAATAACTGTCATCTTATCTCTGCTTTGATTAATTAGATTTGCAAGCTTATTTTATTGCCTGTAGCTAACCATTCATAAGTGGTCATATATGCATCTGCCGGTATGGTTAGTATTCTCATTTGCTACCTATAGCTAGCCATTCATTTATGTTTATGTATGCAATCTGTTGGTACAGTCAATATTCTCCATCTATCCATTGAATCTATAACTTATTGAGCATTAGTGGTCTAAAGCCTTATATTGGTGAGAGTCTTCATGCATGTCTTGAGTGAGAATAGAGCTGGAATGGTTATCTGACTTGATCCAAACCATCATCCATTCCAATAGTTCTGAGAACAATATTGAAGATTATATGTTACCAGGCATCTCCGAGTTGCAACCTAGGAGTGTTTCCTAGAGTGATAACAGGAATAACTGGTCGCGATGCTGCCAACAGAGGTACAGAAAATACTCCCACAGAGGTGACTAAATTTGGAGGTGCTCCTCTAGTTTCGAAGAAATTTCCAGAGGTCAGAGATGAGTTCTGTAAAATTCCACTGACCAAATGTGTAATTATATTGATTTATTCTTAGTGCAGTATGATTTCCGTTGATATTGATGTGTGATAATGACGATAACTTTATATTCTCCTTCTTAATGATAAAATGAGAGCTCCTGTAAATTTGTTAATTTATGACCATCATTTCTCACCAATTTTTAATTTTTTAAAGTCAACTCAAGAAAAACATAAATTACAGGTGAGATTTTAATCCTTCGTTACTTAACACATCCAAGATATATTATGGTGACATAGTGCAATCACTTGTAACTTACTAATTCAATTTTTTATCAATGTATAGAATAGTTTGATATAATTTTTTAAAAACTATATTATTCAAAAATCTTAATATATGTACTATACTAAGTGAAAAGTATTTTTTTTTTAAATAGAATTGGTCTTTCTGACATCATTTATACAACAACCTTGTCGGCAGTCAAAGGCCTTCAAGATCAGTGCTTGCGTCATCAAATTGGATTATTCCTTCAGCATTTTGAGGTGAAACTCTGTGATTCGGTGGTTCTGGATCTAACATCAATCACCAAACAAAGGAAATATACAAATTTGGTGGGTCTAGGGATGTGGTATCTCACTTAAATAAAAATTATACTACTCGGGAAAAACTATCTTGCAGAATGTCAGGTGGTTTACCTGGTTCCTGAGAAGACCAATGTTAAAGATTCACGAAAAGTGTTTGATAAACTAGTTATAAGGGATTTAGTCTCATGGAATTCGATGATTGTGAGTTACGCTCAACATGGTCATGACAAAGATGCACTGGAGCTCTTTGAACATCTTCAACAGGCAGGTGTGAAGCTAGACGACATTACATTTGTTGGTGTGTTCTTCGCATGTAGCCATGTAGGCTTATTGCATGAAGGTTGTCACTACTTCGATTCAATGAGTAGAGAGTATGGCATCTCACCAACAATGGAGCATTATGCCTGCATTGTTGATCTTCTTGGATGTGCAAGACACTTAGACAAGGCTGAGGCTTGCATAAACAACATGCCATTTGAACCCGGTGCTTTAGTTTGGCAAACTTTACTTGGTGCATGCAAAATACATGGTAACACAGAGATGGGAAAACGTGTGGTAAATCGTTTATTAGAGATGGAACCCCAACACTCTGCAACATGTGTTCTGCTGTCGAATTTATATGTTGCGGCTGATAGGTGGGATGGTAGAACTAAGGTGAGGAAAATGATGGAAAATATGGGGGTGAAAAAGGAACAAGAATATAGTTGGATTGAGGTTAAAAAAGCAGTGCATGCATTTGGGGTACGAGACACATCACATCCACAAACAACTGAGATCTACACCAAGTTGAATGAATTGATTAGACAGATAAAAGAGATGGGATATTTTCCTCAAACAAAATCTGTGCTGCATGATATGGAGTTAAAGCACAGTCTTACTCATCATAGTTAGAAGCTGGCAATTGCATTTGGGCTAATCAGCTTTGCTGAAAATAGCAACAAGTAATGCTAAAAATAGAAATGTTATAAATAGCATTGTTATAAATAGCATTTCAGGTACCAGTGTTGGAAATAGCAACAAGGAATGATAAAATAGAAATGCTAAAAATAGCATTTCATGGTAGATTCCAATTTTAATTAGTTCGTGAATTAAAATTGTGAATTAAAATTCGAATTTGAGCTCAGCAGTTGTTTGTAAAATAATTAATTAATTCATCTTGAGTTAATTAGTTAGAGAAAATCAAACATGAAGTCTATGTGAAGAAATGCAACAATTATCCCTTTGATTGAGGAAGTTATCCCTTAATTAAGGAGATAAGGATGAGTTGTACTTTGAGTTGTAATTAGTTAGCTCAGTTAACTGAGTTAAGTCCAGTTAAATTAGTTCCAATAGTTTGTGGAATTGATTGTGAGTTCAGTTAGTCAATGCATGCATGCATGCAACTAGTGTACTTCAAATAACTGAATATTCTCTCATAAATAACTCATGCATGTTAGTTCAGAGAGAGACCCAGTTGAGATTAAAGGAAGGGACAGTGTACTATCAGTTGCAGGAATTTTTCCTATATAGGAAATTCATCCATGCAAAAGGAATTATCTCCTTCAGTCTTGCGCAGTTATTTTAGAGGTTAGTGTTGTGTGTGAGAGGATTATTCACACATGTTGCAGCTAGAGGACCCAGGAGAAACTGCGCAAGGAAATAGGAGGCTTGGAGGACTGAAGGAAAGCATATGTGTTGTCTATTCTGTCTATGAGCAACATTGAGGGATTGTACTGAGAGTTGGATATCTTGTGAGCTAAAGCTTTGTGTAATCTTGGGATATTTCCACTTGTATGATAATACAGAGATCACGGTTTTTAGCTGAGGCTTTCCCCTGAGTATTCTTCTGTGTTTCAAGTGTATGATTTCTTCTTCTCTGTTATATGTGTTCCGATTGATCTTGCTCAAATTGATTAAGCTTCCGCAAAATTTGATAGTAGAAGTAGATCAAGTATTTTGCTTTAGTATATTGCATTATCAAGTGATCTACGGTGAAATTCTACATGGTATCAGAGCTAGCTAATCTATAGTGAGAATTTCTACATGGTATCAAAGCCAAGTTTATCGGAGAAAAGGTTATCAAAGCAAAGAACAGTATACAAAGAAGGGAGAAGTTCGAAGTTTGAAGTTCTTAATTGTAGGTACAAAATTGATTTCTTATCACATCTCAAAGTTCACCAATGGCATTCAATGGCTTGAGACTCGAGTATGCCCTGGATGGAAGCTCAAATTACATAGCCTAGAAGGATCGCATGGAAGTGATATTAGAGGACAACGGTTTGAAGGACTTCATTGATCAAGAAGTCCCCAAGCTAGCAGCAGCTAACGCCCAAGAATTGGCAGAATGGAAGAAATGTGTGGCAAGAGCGAGGAGGATTCTTCTGGAGGGAGTTCGAGACCATATTGTCTCGAGTCTCCATGGGAAGGAGGCACCATTTTCAATGTGGAATACATTGAAGGATATATATCAGAATAGCAGCGACTAGAGGAAGCTGGCGCTGAAGGACAAGCTTCGGAAAATCAAGTGTGAAAAGGGCGACATGACCTCTACATATCTGAACAAGCTCACCACCTGTAGAGATGAGCTTGGAAGTGTAGGAAGCACGACAGCCAATGATGACATGGTGAGTCTTGCTCTCCTCAGTCTTCCTAAGAGCTGGCATAGCTACCAGGACTCAGTTAATGGAAGAAAGAAATTGCTAGATTGGGAACGACTGTGGTTGGATCTAATGCAGGAGGATATCAAGAGAAGCACCAGAGATGGTTCTTCATCCAAGGAGGATGAAGAAAATTGTGCCTTAGAGAGTAAGGCAATGAAAAGGAAGGAGAAGGATTCTCATCCCAAATTGAGTTCTTCTCATGGAGGGAAGAAGATTGACAAATCTAAAGTGATATGCTTTAATTGTCATGAGGTGGTCCATTATTCAACTAATTGTCCATTCAAGAAATCCAAGAAGGGATCCAAGGAAGGATCTAAAGGTGAGGCATTTGCCTCTCAGTTCGAATTGGATTTTACCCTCATCGCATGCATGGTTTCATTGATGATGGGTTGTGGTTGGTTTCTTGACAGTGGAGCCTCATTCCACATGACCGGTGATAAGAGTTTGTTCAGTACCTTGGAGGAGAAAGACCTCAAGATACTCATAGCGATGGGTAATGATGAAAAGTATAGTGTTTCAGGTGTGGGCACGATTTCTTTTCAGAGGGAGCATGGAGCTCGCATTACCTTGATAGATGTGAAGTATTTGCTAGGACTGAAGAAGAACTTGGTATCGATCGCGATGCTAGAAGAAAAAGGCTATGATGTAGTCTTCAGTAAGGGAAAAGTTTTCCTTAGACACATCACCATGACACAGGTGAAGTAGATCAGTTCACGAGTCAAGAACCTGTATGTTCTTGAGGTTCAAGATGCATGCAAAGCCTTGAGGAACAAGGCAACTATTGGAGACTTGGTGGTTGAGAGGGAGAGTACATTACCTATCAACATGCAGCACTAGAAGAAGTCTCAGACAATTGGGGAGGAGCCACAATTGGTGAAGCATCTTCAGGAGGTTGTGGAGCAGCCACAACTGGAGAAGCTGAGAGGAGATTGAGTGGAGGCATCCACTCATGTAGAGACCTCCAGTAGGGGGAAATTTTGAGCCAAGTGGGAAAAGGGATCACATGCATCCATACCTCCAGGTAGGAGGTGGGGCGATATGGAGTGATAGTCCCAAGAAGGCTGAAATAGGGGTAGGATCCTTGAGGTACCTAGCCTCTTTGATTAGACCTTGATATGGGAGCACCGACGAGGAGTTGCAGGACTAGGTGAGGGGGTAGAGACAGATGCGAATGAAGCAGCATAGGAAGATTCAACATCATAGGATGTTTCTATCCCAACAGGGAGGTCAGTTGGGAGATCAATTACTTAATTCTCAATAACTGAGTTGCAGTGCAGTAGTGGGCAGCACGATGCAACATGATGTAGTGTTGGGAGACAGGACTAGCAGCAGCACGAATGCTACAAGAGGAATCAACGTGATTGATGCAGTCAAAGATCAAAGTGACAGAGGCTAGAGTAGTCAGATACTGAAGAGCATAGAAGTGCAGAATTTTTGAGTCGACAAATGCAATAGCAATTAAAGACTTTGATGACAGAGGCATCATTCTGGTTCAGGATGGATATTTTTTTGTTTCTAGAGTTGTTGGATCAACAACACTAGGGAGAAGTGTTGCATGTAAAACATTCCAAAGGTTCAGGATCGGGTTCAAGTTGAATGCCTTTCTTATTGAGAGGGAGTGTTGAAAATAGCAACAAGAAATGCTAAAAATAGAAATGCTATAAATAGCATTGCTACAAATCGCATTGTTATAAATAGCATTTCAGGTACCAGCGTTGGAAATAGCAACAAGGAATGATAAAATAGAAATGCGAAAAATAGCATTGCTATAAATAGAATTTTAGGATAGATTCCAATTTTAATTAGTCCCTGAAGTAAAATTGTGAATTAAAATTCGAATTTGAGCTGAGCAGTTGTTTGTAAAATAATTAATTAATTCATCTTGAGTTAATTAGTTAGATAAAATCAAACATGAATTCTATGTGAAGACATGCAACAGTTATCCCTTTGATTGAGGAAGTTATCCCTTAATTAAGGAGATCAGGATGAGTTGTACTTTGAGTTGTAATTAGTTAGCTCAGTTAACTAAGTTAAGTCCAATTAGATTAGTTCCAACAGTTTGTGGAACTGATTGTGAGTTTAGTTAGTCAATGAATGCATGCATGCAACTAGTGTACTTCAGATAACTGAATATTCTCTCATAAATAACTCATGCATGTCAGTTCAAACAGAAACCCAGTTGAGATCAAAGGAAGGGACAATGTACTCTTAGTTGGAGGAATTTTCCTATATAGGAAACTCATCCATGCAGAAGGAATTATCTCCTTCAGGATTGCGCAGTTATTTCAGAGGTCAGTGTTGTGTGTGAGAGGATTATTCACACAGGTCACAGCTAGAGGACCTAGGAGAAACTGCGGAAGGAAATAGGAGTCTTGGAGGACTGAAGGAAGGAATATGTGTTGTCTATTCTATCTATGAGTAGCAATGAGCGATTGTACTAAGAGCTGGATAGCTTGTGAGCTAAATCTTTATGTAATCTTGAGATATTTCCACTTTTATGATAATACAGAGATCAGGGTTTTTAGCTAAGGCTTTCCCCTGAGTATTCTTTTGTGTTTCATGTGTATGATTTTTTCTTCTCTGTTATATGTGTTCTGATTGATCTTGCTCAAATTGATTAAGCTTCCGCAAAGTTTGATAGTAAAAGTAGATCAAGTATTTTGCTTTAGTATATTGCATTATCAAGTGATCTACGGTGAAATTTCTACATGGTATTAGAGCTAGCTGATCTACAGTGAGAATTTCTACAAGCTTATCTCCTATGACTCAAATTAGAATCATCAAAAACCTTTGTGTATGTGGCGACTACCGTGCTACCATCAAATTCATTTCCCAATCCAGTGGACAAAAAATTGTGATGAGAGATATCAATCGCTTCCATCATTTCAAACATGGTTTATGTTCTTGTGGGGATTATTCGACAAATTGTGATGAGAGATGTCAATCGCTTCCATCATTTCAAAGATGGTTTATGTTCTTGTGGGGATTATTGGTGATACTGGCACAGATAAATTTTCATACATTTGAGTTTTAGTGAACATGAAGCACTTTTTCATCTACAGATATTATCGGATTTGAGAATGATGACAAGTAGAAAGTCTAAGATGACCCTAATCACAAATCAATAATTGATCTTGGAATGATTTGAGTAATGAAATTAATGGTCAAAGTGATGGAACAATTCATGTGAATGGATTGTTCTGAGCTGACCATTGATGACCAAGTTAATTTTAGATGAAAGCTTTATTAGGATTATTTTTCCACTCAAAAAAATCTAGAGCAAATTAAAGGTAAAATATTTCTGCATAGATTGCAGAAAAAGATAACATGGTACTTCAAGATGCTCCCAAACACACTAATTATTATAGATCACTATTATTTAAACTTGATTTCCTTAACAAGAACCTAAATAAAGACATAAATCAGTTATAAATTTATTTTAATTGGCGGGGACACCTAATATGAACTTTTTCATTTGATTATAGTTCAATAATATGGAGTTTTTAATGATACCAAAACTTTTACTCGACATTTATGAGAAATAAGCATTCCTCTATGCATAACACATAGAAGGAAAATAATTTGTTTTATATGGTGTATAGTTCTTTGCAAAATAACCCTCATAATGATAATTTAAGGACAGCCACCACTGTGGAGCTAAAGCTAATTTAAGGAGACATCAACTGGATATTTGAAATGGGTGGAGAGTAAGAGCTTGGCTTAGTGCTTAAGGATGAGCACCAAAGTGGTTTTATCAAATATTTTGAGCCGAGGAATCATTCATTAACTCTCAAGATAAAATAGGCAGTAGTCTAAAGAGGTCATTTTTTCCCTTTTCTTAGGCTAAATTTTCAGTTGATTTTATTTGACATTGAATTTTCAGTTGATTTTATTTTACATTTAGTTAGAAATTGGGAAAATTATAGTTGCAAGTTGTTGAATCTATCCATTTCAACATTTGAAAACACAATCTAATTGACAATATTACAAGATTAGTATTTCCTATTCCGTTAAAAAAAAAAAAAAACAAAACAAAACAAAAAAAAAAACCCAAAAAAGTTGCAGCATTTGTCAGCTAAAGACATATATGCTCCAGCATCTAGAGTCACTTTCTTCCAAATGATATCCTTTTGATTTGAAGACCTTGTTTGACTCTATTTCTCTAGAAGAGGGAGCAAGTTAGCAGGGAAATTTTGGTTTCAAAGAAAGGCAATTTCCTGGTGTCGATGGTATTCCTCTAGGGGTTTATCGAACTAATTTTGTTCTAATTATAAATGGTCTGTTAGAATTTTATGAAGAGGCTATATTTGGCAATACAAATTTTATAAATTTGTTCTGAGGCCAAATCATAAACTACTATGAATTACATAGCCATTACGTTGCTTCATGTCATCTTCCAAAATTTATGTATTCTATCAAAGAGGATATATTGAAATTCTAGGAAGACGCTATATTTGGTGGCACTTTGACTAGGGGTCTTACTAAATATATTCCCAAGCCATATGATGGATTAGTTAATGTTTCTTACAAATTTCAAATGTGTAACCTTGTGATTATTTTCTATCAAAGTGGCTTTGTTTTTATGAGACTATTCTTTTAGGAACTCTCGTTCCTAGTTAAGAGGAAATGTATTAGGTGAAGAATTTTGATTACAATGCTGCTTTAATATTGATAAGATTAACAAAAAAAAAAAATTAAATGCTAGTATACAATATACTTAATATTTGGAGAAAAAATTAGGGTGATCATATTTACTTTAAGGATAGACTTTATTGAATTTAAAATATAAGATTTAAGATTTGAAGAAAGTTTATAAGAATGATTAGTGTTTTGTTCAAAGACGTTTCTACTCATTTGGAAGTTAATGACAAGTTACTAATAATGTGTATCTTCAAAGTTCTATCAAATAATGTTGTCTTCTTATTTTAGTGTTTTGTTTCATATGTTGAAGTTCCACGTTATGTCTCAAGAGATTTATTTTTAGGGCCCAATTTTATTCTTACCTAAGTAGTAAGAGCTCCTCCCCTACTAATTTAGATAGAAATGGATTACCCTTCTATATAATATGCCTATAATTGTTTATTTAAGAAATTTGATACAGAACTTACTAAATGGTACTAAAAGGTTTTTTAAGTGGAATAAATATTTCAAGCATGTCTAGAAGTCATATAATCTTTGCATATCAATTGTGCTTCTTGTTGGTTTTTAACAATTTGTCATTTTAAAAATCAACAATTCTCATTATGTTCATTTTGAAAAAATAATAATGAACTATTTTATTTAATATTAGGTTGTTTTGTTCCAATTTTTCGAGTCATGGCCTTTCTCAATAAAGCCTTGTGGATACTTGTTAGATTGGAAAGTTCACTACGTAAAGTGAACAAATATCTATTTCTTGGGTCAAATGTCAAAGTCCTAAGTCATGCTCACATTGCAAATGATCCCCCTTCCTCACAAGAAAAAGGAGATTGAGTGTTTAAAAAATGTGATGAAATTCCTAGATATCTTTCACATATCCTTAGGGTTTGAACATTCCATGGACCAAAACTATGTCATATAAACAATGCTAGCGAGCTTCTAAATTAATTAATGTAAGTTGGTTGTAGATTCAATTTAAGTAGTTCTTTAAATTTCTAGGTATCCCTTTCTTTTTAGTTCTCGACAAAAGAGTTGTGGCAAGTTCTAATTCAATGAAATGAGCAAAATGTGACAAAATGGATTATGAAGTATATGTTCTCGGTAGTTAGACATCAAATTTATATGAATGTCCTAGCTTCTACGCATGTTTATTATTCCCTACGTTAGTGTTCCTTGGCCTTGATTTATAGTATATTGGAAAAGGTTATGAGATATTTTACAATCTTAAGCCCAATGCATGCCTTCTCATATAACAATCACATTGTCCAAGATAAATCAGTTTGTCAAATAAATTTTGTATCTTTTGGGTGAATTGTGTTAGGGCAGGTAGAATCTGCCATGCATAGCTTCTTTTGAAATCTTCTACACGCAGCCTTAAATAACTATGCTCGAAATATCATCTATATCAATGAAATATGATCACATGATGTGTCACCATTGGTATACCACCCAACAACACTGCATTATGTAAATTGCTAGCAATACAATACTCAATGTAACCCCTATTCGACATTTTTTGTAAAATTATGGCCGATATGAAGAAATGGATCAGGTAGAAATTCAATCTGTCTTATGAAAAAGTCACTAACTATCCAGGTATTTTTTGCTATGTATGCACCCTAGATTACACCGAACAGAAACTGATACACATCAAATATTTTACTAGCCCCCTCTACTTTTGCATTTGTCCATTTTTCTCTATCAAGCATATACTTGTCACAAAAGGCAAGTTATTGCTTATGCTTGCAGTCGCACAGTTTTGTATGAGATGATTTGCAATTAGTGTTACAATAATCAGTGCAAGAACAAAGTCCATTCAAGAAACAATGGAAATAATTTGCATCTCTCGCAACAATTCCCTTCTTAGTGATCATCGAAATGAACTTTGTGGCATTGTGGCAGCGCCCTCAAACGCGAAGGTTCTTGATAATCTAGATAGCTGATCTAGACATTTGTTGATGATAAAAAATAAACACCAATAAAAAAACAAAATTGCATAAAATTTTGACTTCTTTCTTCTAAGTTATTGTTTCATATGTCATTACCTTACAGCGTTTCCTTTGCAACATATAATACAAATATTAATTTAATTAATATAACCTTTACCAATATATAAATGTTGAAGAGTGAAAAAACTTCTCCCACCAAATTAATAATAATAATTAATATGTGGAGCAGTTAATTATAAGCTATATTAATTAAATTAATATAAGTAATACAATTAATCATATTAATATTAATTAATTGCTATTAACGTAGATTGTGGAGTTAACCATAACTTATGATTAATAGGCTATATTAATCGCTATTGATTTTAGCATATGTTTGATGTCGGTTAAGTATTAAGGGTGTGCGGAGTTAATTTGAGGATGGCGGAACCAAAGGAACCTGACGCCCAGCATACCATGTAAATGGCAATACGGGCCTGTGGCACCAATAAAATAATTCAAAATAGCTGTCGTCACTGCAAGTTGTTTCTAAAAAACAATGCAAATACATTTTTTTAATTATTTTCTATAAAATATTATTCAGGTTATTATGTAAAAAACATATGAAACACACTTTTAATTATTTTTTTAATATAACATCCTGCAAATTGGGAAGCATTTCTTTTAATTATTTTGTATAACGTAATTACTCTTTATTTTTTATTCATTAAAAAATGAAGTCTTGAAACAATTTTGGATATCGACTTTACATTTGGTTTAAGTTCAAGGGATTAAAGACTTTGCATTTAGAATCAAAGTATTAGGTTAATTAAAATAAAAATATTAGATTGAGAGTATGTTTTTTAATATTTTCTTTTAAATAAATATGAGATTTTTAGCCCAAAAAAAATAAAGTTCGGATTTTACCAACCATTACATATTTTTAATAGTGTTAATATTTTTTTGTTCGATTGGGATTGAAACAAATGAAATAAAAAAATTAGTTTTTTCTAACTGAAATTTTTCCAAAAGCTCTTAAAATCAATAGTCATTTGCATTTCATTTTTCACTATTTTAATTTAGATTGATTTAGATTTTTTTGGATGAAATTTTTTTTTTCTTCCTCACTTTAATTCAATGTACAATTTCTCTACATTCAATGAATATTTTGATGCACAAACCCTATCATTTTCCATATCTTCCTTATCTTTCCAATCTACCTAAGAAATGGTTTCTCCAACAACTTTGCTTGGGGATTCAAGGGGATGTTCATATTTCTCTAGAATTTGTTCTTCTTGCACTGTCGATGAATCCAACAAGTCCCCACGCACTTCTTCCTCACCGATTGTCGATTGCTTTGAAGAGTCCACTATCAGTATTTTATTCTTGGATTTCTTTATCGGTATTTGAGTACATGCCTAGTTTCATAGCATGTTGTACAATGAAAATATACATTCTTGTAATCGATCTTTCGAGCCCACATGTAAACTAGAGCTAAAAAATTGATTTCGGTAGGAAAACCCTTATTGAAATCCATCTCCACACAAATTCGTGTATAAGTAGATTTATAATATGTTTTTCCTAATGGATTGTAGTAATAAAGCTTCCCTAACACATTTCCAATAGAGGATAGTGTTGAGAGGGGAAGATTCGAATAACCCAAACAAGAGGTAAGCAAATAGATGTCGATACCAAATCAAAAGTGGGAGTCCAAGGCTACAAAAAAATTCCAACACTGCCCCAAAACCAGGGCCTAGAATCACAAATTTTCTACTTGTCTTCGGTATTATTGATCCTCAACAATATTGGGATTTAGAGATTCCTAGACAACCAGGAGAACAAATATGGCTTTTAGTGTCACACTATAAGTGCCTTGAGTTGTCATTCTTGCAACAGATTTTCAATCTCCAGAATTTGACATAGATCAAAAAATTGCATAAACCCTAACCTCCCTCATCTCCTCTGCAAAAAAAATTCCTTTCTTGGAATGATACAACCAATTGTTTATTTAAATATTAAAATAATTATTTAACTATATTAAATTTAAAAATTATTAAATTGATATTAAAATATTATTTACATTTGTGACTATTTAATTGATTGTAATTCTAAATGCCCAAAATTATTTGTTAGAATTTTTCATATAATATACAAAAATATCATTATTTCATTGTAACCATAGTTTGGGTCATTCCGTATATAATTTTGTACATGTGGTTTATGCAATTGCAAAAGTAAAGTAGTGCTAGTGGAGATTAGGAAAATTCAAGCACGATATCATTATTTCATTGTAACCATAGTTTGGGTCATTCCGTATATAATTTTGTATATGTGGTTTATGCAATTGCAAAAGTAAAGTAGTGCTAGTGGAGATTAGGAAAATTCAAGCACGTTAATTTGGTGTAAATGTCATTTTCCAACACTGAGTGAATTGAAGTCATTATTTCCACAAATCAAATCCTCTTAATATAAAATTTATTTTAACTTACACATAATAGTTAATTTGAATGAATACACCACAAGTTGCTTGTTTTCATACACTGGAAATTTCTCCTAAAGGTGCAAAGATACACCGAAGGATTAGAACATACTTATAATGTTACTGCAAAAATGTTGTAGCAAAGGAAAAATAACAACCTAAAGGGTGGAGGATGGAGGGGAAGAAATGTGTTCAGACTCGCAATAGTCTCACACTTGTGTTGATCCCTGTCTGATAAATGTTGCTCGAACCACCTTACTAGCTAAATCATTTTTTTTTCAATCATACCACTATGTCAAAAATCTTATATACATATTATATCTAAGTTATAACATGCAGGCTAATGGGGAGAAACATTACCACAGGTCCTCGTGGGCACTAGCTAACAAAAATATGTAATTACATAGAGGAAATGACTAAAGTCAGTGTGTGTTGATAATGTGATTAAATAAATAGCATATTTCACTCAAGTGACCTTCATATTCCAAGATATGTTGCATTCGACATAAAAAAGGGGGCTTGTTTTAGAATTTTAGCTATCTCCTTTTAAAATTTTAAAATTAATTCAAGGTCATTTTCCTAGAGCCATTAATTCCAATTTTAAATTTAAATTTAAACTTTGTCTAGCAAAGATTTTTTGGAATTGCAAATTGCAAATTAATTTGGTGTAGTTTACATAATCCAAGTGTCCAAGTAAAGTTTCAAGGCATTGTAATTATTTATGGATTCAAAAACACAGTTTTAAAAATGAAAAGTTACACATGTTATATGCATATATAAAACCAATATATATACTCATTTTGAAGAAGATTAAATATATATTATATATATATATATATAAATATATATATATATATATATATATATATATATATAATATATATATATATTATATATATATATATATATATATATTGCAAGTTTTTTCACTCTAAAAGAGGTTCACATATCAGAATAATGGATCCTACACTTGGTAAATATGTGGTTAAAATGGATTTAAACCTAAACATTGCTCTTTAAATCTTCTACCTTTTAAGTTTTTGCTTTTTTTCAATAATTGTATTCATTAAATTTACATAATTTTAATGTTATATAAGTGAGTTGAATTTATTTAAAAAAACAATAAAAACAATATTTAAAAAAAAAAAAAAAAACATAAAGTACAATTTGACTAAATAATAGAACATATTTTTAAATTAAATTTATTTATAATTAAAAATATATTTAAAACAATATAAAAATCACAATTTATGGATAAGTTCCACAAGAGTACTTGGTATAAGGATCTAGGGAGAAAGAAAAAATATTACATTGAAGAGTTTAATCTCACCCATAACCATTAACAAAAATCGTACATAATACTATATTGAGAGTTTAATCCCACTCATAATCATTAACAAAAATTGTACATAGGGGCCAATACTTCTTGGAGAACCAAAATTCTTATTTCTCAGCTAAGGACTAATTCTCATCAAGTCCATTGTGAAACAGGGCGCTGGAAAAGGCCAAAAGAACTATGGGAGGAAAGAGTATGTATTTTTTTCTCTCCTGGAAAAGTGGAAATAGAAAACATTTCATTTTAGAATGTGAGGCCTACAAAGATAGCAGGGAAATTTATGTGTATATTCTGGCAGCAAACTCTTGGGGTAATCTATTCAATGAGGGGTTTTTTGAGAAGTTGGGAACGTTTATTGTGAGGCTTCACAGGAAAAGGGTCGAATACATGAACCAGATGGAGAAGCAATATGTCCCATAGGCTATCTTTAGCCTTGTGGACATTAAAATATTTTATTTCTTTCTTTCTTTCTTTCTTTCTTTCTTTCTTTCTTATCTTTCCAAAAGTACTTACGTTTGCCTTTGCACAACTTGTGCAAGTCCCAAAATAATGAGTGATCATGTAAGTTAATCGTAGTTAAGAAGTATTTATGTCAAGGATGGACATTCCTAAAAATTAATCAAATATCCACGAGGTGTCGCATCTTCCCCGCCTCGAGAAAAACATCGGCGTCGGTGTTTAGCTCAATCTGGTTAAACAAGTCAGGATAGGATTTCACATGAAGTCTTCATCTTCCCAAGTGGCCTCTTCCAGGATAAAGTGCTTCCATTGCACTTTAACCTGGGTGATAACTCGCCTTTGTAGCATTGTTTTTCTCTGCTCGAGAATGCGCAGAGGTTCTACCAAGAATTCTCCATCTGGTTCGACTTGCATACCTTTCCAATTAATCACAAGTCTAGGATCATATACATATTTTTTTAACAATGAAACATGAAACACAATATGGACCCGGATGTGACCAAGTAAAGCTAGTTTCTACGCCACTGGTCTAATTCTTTCTAAAATCTAGAGAGGTCCACAATATCGGGGTGCTAATTTTGCATAATCACCCCACCATAAGGTACTTTTTGTAGGCTTAACTCGTAAGTAAACATGGTCTCCTATATGGAACTCCCTATAGATCCTTTTCCTATCTGCATAATCCTTTTACCTATCTTGAGAATCTTTTAAATTTTGGCACACCTTCTTTCTTGCTTGTTCCATGTCAGCTAGCATCTCAGGTCCTAGTACAAGCTTATCTTCAATATTGTTCCAATTTGTGGGTACTCTACATCTTCTCCCATATAACACCTCAAAAGGGTTCATTCCAAATTATTCATGGTAGTTATTATTGTAGGTAAATTCAACTAAGTAGAGGTACTCCTCTCACTTGGTTGGTTTCTACATCACATACATTCTTAGCATGTCCTCCAGTACCTGGTTCACCCACTCAGTCTGCCCATCAGTTTTTGGGTGATATGTGGTGTTGACCTAGATTTGAGTGCCTACTCCTATAAAAAGGGATTTCCAAAAGGCAAAGGTAAATTTTACGTCCATTTCTGAAACCAGCACTTTTGGTATACCATGTAACCAAAATATTTCCCTCATAAATATATCAATAATTTAGATTATTTTGTTTGTGGATTTGACAGGTATAAAATGGTTTGTTTTTCTCAATTTATCCACCACCACCATGATGGAATCGTTATGCTTTTTGGATCTAGGTAGACCCGTAATAAAGTCTAAAGTAATCATATCCCATTTCCATTCGGGAATAGTAGGGATGGAGTAACCTAGCAGGATGTTGATGTTCTACTTTAACTTGCGGGCACTCCAAGAATTTAGCTAAGTATTTAGTTATGTCTCTACTCACACCTAGCCAAAAGTAATCCTTTTTAATTGCAGAAAATAATTTCGATATCCGGGGTGAGCAGTATATGCACTTTTGTGGAATTCATCCAACATAAATTGCTTAAAAAAAATATTATTAGGAACATATATCCTACCTCTAAAGGTCAACAAATTATCACTATATAGATCATAGTTTCCTAGGTCTCGTGTCTAACTAGCTTGTGGCCACAAGAATTTATATTCAGAGTCTTTCTGGGCATCTTCCTTAATTTTCTCAAAAAAAATTGATTCTACTCAACTATATTGAATTTCTTACACGCAATGTATTTTTCTACTTAGTGCATCAGCCACTTGATTCTCTTTCCCCTTTGGATGTTTTATGCCAAAATTGAAATCACTTAGAAAATCAATCCATCTAGATTGGCAGGCATTTAAATGAGAGTGATTGAAGAAACTCGTTAAACTATTGTGGTCAGTCATTATCAAAAAAAATTTCCCAATAAATAAGGTCGTCATACCTTTAAGGTGTGTACCACCATAGTCAATTCCAATTCATAGGTAGAATATCAGTTCTCATGATCTTTCAATTTGCAGGATTCATATGCAATGACTCTTCCATCCTCTATTAACACTCTTCCAATGCCCTCCTTGCAATCATTCGTGCAAATGGCAAACTCTTTCTCTGGATCTACTACTTTAAAAATAGGGGTAGTGGCCAGTAAATGCTTGAAATGTACAAAAAAAAATTGACATTCCATTGTCCACTTGAAATCCTTTCCCTTCTTTTGCAGGGAAGCAATAGAGAAGGCAGTTTTAAAACCCTTCTATAAATCAACAGTAATATCCATCTAACCTCATAAAAGACCGAACATCTTCAACATTTTTGGGGACAAGCCATTCCATGATAGTTTTAATCTTCTCAGGATCCACAACTATTCCCTCTAATGAAATTACGTGTCCCAAATACTAAATCTGGCCTTTATAAAAATCACACTTATTGTATTTAGCATACAGTTGGTTATCTCACAATGTTTGCAGTGCGATTCTCAAATGTTTTTCATGGTCCTCCAAATTTCTTAATTAAATTAGAATATCATCAATAAAAATCAGAACAAATTTGTCTATATAAGTGTGGAATATATCATTAATCAAACTCATAAATGTTGTTGGGGGATTAGTGAGCCAAAAAGGGTAACACCACAAAATCATAGTGACTGTAGCGAGTCTGGAATGTTGTCTTACAAACGTCTTCTTCCTTTATTTGTAATTGATGATATCCCAATTGCAAATTGATCTTTGAGAACACACTAGCCCCTCTAACTTGATCAAAAATATCATCAATCCTTGGTAGAAGGTATTTATTTTTTATGGTCAGCCTATTCAGCTATCTGTAGCCAATACATAATCGTAGAGTATCATATTTTTTCCTTACAAATAATACAGGGGCTCCCCAAGGTGACACACTTGTGCAAATGTAGCCTTTATCAAGAATCTCTTCTAGTTGCATTTTAAGTTATGTTAATTCAGGTATTACTCATACGATACGGAGTCCTTGACACAGGGGTTGCTACTGGAACCAATTCTATGGTAAAGTCGATATCCCTCTTAGGTGGCATCCCAGGTATTTCTTTCAGAAATACATCAATAAATTCTTGAATAACTAGTAAATTTTCCAAGGAGGTTATCTTATCCCAAGAGTTAGTATATCCTACTTGCACAACGTAGATTTGACAGCCTTTTTGAATGCATTTTCCTAATTGATTAGCAATAATAGATCATAATTTAATAGCTATTTTTACTCCTTGAATTTCCTGCCACTTACCACCCTCATCAAGGAAGCTTACAGTTTTATCTTTACAATTTACCAGGGACCCATGCCTTTCTGGCCAATCCATATCGATCAGCACATCATAGGTCCCTAAGGGTAATATATTTAAATCCACTATAATTTTTTGCACTGCTATCTCAAGAGGACAATTTTCTATTTTACCAGTCACCCTTCACTTCGCTCCGATAGCGAATTACACTAACCAAGGATTTTTGCATTTTATTTTCTACAATTGACACAATTCTACTAACTTTGGACTAACATAACTGAGGCTTGCACCTGGTTCAACTAAAATATAAATGGAATGATCAAATATTTTACCTTTGACTTCTATCACTATGGGTTGATATTCATCTTGATTATCGTCCAAGGTTGCATTAATCCGTGGTATAGTCCTTGCCACTTCTCCAATTATAGAGACTTCTTATATATTAGCATCTTTTTTGGTATGAGCATGGTGAGAACAATTTTTATAGTAATGGGGCTCTCCACATCCCCAACACTGCAAAGGGGGTTTTTGTTGTTGATTGGGTTTTGGTCGGCTTGCTACCTCTATTTGTTTGGCTTTAGTCTGTAGTCTGAACTTCTGTTAGTTTCTCCCTGGTATCTTGGGTTATTGTTTCTTGTTCATGTTCTTTCCATTTGTAGTTTTTACACCTCTACTATTTTTAAACCCTTTCCGCCCTTTTTTATTCTATCCACCTCTACTACTTTCTCCTTTTTGTTTCATCTGTTGATAGAAAATTTGGGCCTTCTAGATGGCTTCATCCATCATCTTTGGGTTATCAAACTCTAGCTTCTCCTTCATGAAGATGGGCAGTCTACTGATGAAATGCTACACTTTTTCTTTCTCCTCCCAAATATGTGGGACATACCTTAATAAGGACGTAAACTTAGTTACAAATTCACCCATAGTTAGTTGACCTAATATTAGATCGTGAAACTCTTTTACTTTTTCATCATAGAATCATTCTGCCAAGTATTTATCCTTGAAATCTTAATGTAAGTCATTCCACGTTATCTCTTTTTCTTCAATTTCCCAGACAGTTTTTATTTCTTCCCACCACAAGGTGGATTTACCCTGAAATTGGTAAATTTCCAAACTAGCCTTTAAATTATTATCATATTTATATATAAAAATACTTATTCATATTAATCAGCCAAGACTCAACTTCCTCATCAACTTCACCATCAAATGTTGGGGATTTTATCTTCTTGAATTCTCTCTGAAGTTCGACTTTATGTCTCTTATCCCCTTTGTCACTAGAAGCATTATCATGTCTTCCTTCTTCATCATTTCGTCCCCCTTCGTATTCCTCATTATCCTCCCTATGGTGAAATGATTTAGTTCGGTTTCCATTACCAACACTTGAGTTTGGTTCCCGCTGAATCTATGTGGCTGGCAAGATTTTCAAAATTATCTCTTATTCTTGTCTCAGTCTTTCATTATCAACTCTTGAATTAGTCATTTCAGCCGACAGTTGTTGAATTGTTTCCAGTAGTGTTGGATTAGCTTTTCAAGACTCCTCTCCCAGTTGCACCTACATCTATGGATTAGTTTCCATATAAGGTGCATTCGGTCTTATCGGTGGTTTAGTCCATCTTCTCATCTTGTCTCATCCTCTATGCACGTTAAAAATGTTCTTACTTCTTAGTTACCGAATTGGCTACAGTGTTGAAACTTGGCTCTGATACCACGTGTAACAAGTATCACCCTAAAAAAATTGATTATTTACATGACAAGCCTAAAGCCAACACATTTATCCAAGGTCATTTTAGCATACCACAACTATTACTTCATACAACAAAATTACAAACACTCGTACTACATAAAAGATTGATATCATATGTACTCCGTACAACACATTTTAACAATGTAACATATGCAAGATAACCCTAGGTGTCAACCATATATAACATGGTGGAGGCTAATTATTACTTGTCAATTTCATATTAAGTTTTCTACTATGTAAATCCACCTCCCAACACACTACCTTGGAATTTTCAACTTATGGTTTATCAAGAATTAAATGTGATTAAATTTATTGTGTGGTAAACGTATTCAATGCGCCTTCCACCCATACCACCTAGACACAAATCCACCATCCATGTGGAGGATGTTTGATCCTACAACAAAGGTGAAAGCGATGTCGTTGAGGTAACCATATACCCTTGGAACCTGAGGCTCTCCCTCATTATACCGCTCGATGCTAGGTTTTTTAGCTCTGCAACTTGGTTTTTATGGCAAGGGAATCTCGTTCAACTAGGGCTTCCCACAGAGCAGTAAGTTCCACCACCCACTGCTCTAGAATTTTTCTTCTTTTCTCTATGAATTTGGCACTTCTAGGAAATTTCTCCCTAATTTTTCTCAATTATTGCAGGTACCCTTTTGGTTCTTCCCTTTCATGACAGAGGTAGCAGAACATATTCAAGAGAGAGAGAGATGTGCCTCTTCTTTGGGTAATCATTGTGATCATTTCTTACTTTCAACCCTTTTCTTTCATGGGTTTACTCTGCAATGACGACCTCTCTCTCTCTAATTCTAGTAGCTTCAAAATGTATGCATGACCTTGCCTCGCTTTACTCAAGTAAACTAGTTGTATATTTTTTGTTTTTTCTTTTCTTCTCAAGGTTGTGCAACTTATAAACCCTTGGGTTCTCACTAACAGAGTTTTCCTTCATCTGTATTTTCTTCGAGTAGGCTTTCAACAACTTATCTCGGTTGTTTATGGTAGTCCCTACTGTGTACAACTACTTACACATTAATTCCACCCCAAGTTCTTCTTTTATTTTGACCTGCATGAAGACTTAATGGGTTCATCTGGAATTGGGTTTATCACTTTCTCTTCTTTAGTTGCATTCAAAATGTTATAGAACCCGACTTGGGTTTTTAACAAACCACAACCTTTCGACGATTTACATTTATAGAGTCTTTGTGTTTTGATTATGGTACTTATTGAATTTATAACTTATCTATATATATATATTATTAATATATATAAATATAATATAATATATAATATATATTATATATATATATATAATAATATATATATTTTATATATATTTATAATCTATATATATATATTCTGAAAGTCAGTAGGGTAAATCCTTCTGAGGGTTTGAAAAGGCTAATTGCCTCTTGGTTTTTCTTATACCCAACCTAGCTATGTACCGTTATGAAAATATGAACATTGTGTTACTTGTGAATTTTCTAGTTTTTTGGAAGGTTGAGCTTTGGTTCAAGTTGTGGTGTTAATTCATTTTTCCTATTAAAATTCCACGAGGAAATATAGAAGGCTTTGAGTGTGTTGGCTCTTTTCGTATTGATTGTGTTGCATGCCATTATAGTTGTCACTAATTATAAGTAAAGAGAAAAGTATTATTGTGTTTAATCTTCTATCTGGTCGTATTTACCTCATTTGTATGGTTTCGATTGTATGAATCTTGGCTTATTATTTTCCTTCCATACAATAAATATCATCTCTCGTTGTGTTATGTACACTTCTATTCCTAAAACAAATTGTGTCACCTGGCCGCAGGCAAAACTAGGTTATCTCAGATATATTTGTTTCCCAAAGGTGATAACTAAGCTTCTCCATGGTTTTGGACTTTCTCAAATGAGCTCCAACTTATTACATTGACACTTAACCATAACCCTAGCATGGCTAACTCGCAATTCCTTAATTCTCAAGATTTTGTTAGGTTTAGTTACAATATTTTATGAAAATAATGTATGCACAATGATTATTCTTGTTAAAGTTCACTTTTCAGTTTCAGTATTTTGGTTATCTTTTTCTTTTCGGGTTCCCTCAACATTCAATGAAACAGTAATCCTATTTTCCTTTACAATTCATAAATTACATAATTTGTTCGTAGAACTATTAGTTATACTACATCAAGATACATTCAATATCAAATTTTACTTTCACAATATTCATTAGTTCTTTCAAAGAAAACAAGGAACAGTCTATTGCTTAACATATAAAGTCATAAAACTTCCCTTGAACATCAACATACAAAAGCATACAAAAATACTTATCTATTATCTCGCTTCACTGCAATATTTAACCCAGAAGTCTCTCCACCTGACCACGAGACTAGAAATGACATCCAGTCTCCCCCCGAGCTTCCTCTCTTCTAGATAATATAGGAATTAATCCCCTATAAAATTGTTTCTAAACCTCAAGACCACCTGGTCTAGTTTATAACTCTACACTCAAGGATTTCTTCAAGGGTTCCATTGGCTCTAAGTCCATCTCAAGAACTCCTTAATTTGGCAGTGTTATGCTCACCTGCACAATGTCTTGTGCGAGGTATTAGTCCCAATCCTCTTTCTCTCTCTATCCTCTCTTTAGGTCCCTATACTACTAGTGTAACCCCTTATTGTTATTATTGCAACCCCCTTATTATATTGTTGTTCCTATGTAGTCCCCATATTGTTATTATTATGACCCATAGAAGCCCACTATTGTTATTATTATGATGTTACATTATTATTGTTATGTCAGCACCGTTGCACACCCCTTTGTGCCATCCTGCATTGGTTCAACACTCTTGTGCCTCTCGATTGTTGCAGCCTGCTAGCTCTATACAATCTTGGGACTCCTGCATTATAGCTCTCTCTATCGCTCCATCTGCATTTGTCTCTAACCACTCAGCCAGTCCTGCTACTCCTCATCGGGGCTCCCATAGCAAAGTCGAATCAAAGATGTTGGGTACCTCAAGGATCCTACCCATATTCTAGCCTTCTTGGAACTATCACTCCACATCGCCCCACCTCATACCTGGAGGTATGGATGCATGTGATCCCTCTACCCACCTGGCTCGAAATTTCCCCCTACTGGAGGTCTTTGCATGAGTGGATGCCTCCACTCAGTCTCCTCTCGGCTTCCCTAGTTGTGGATGCTCCACAACCTCTTGAAGTTGCTTCAACAATCATGGCTACTCCACAATCGTCTGATACTTCTCCTGTCGCTGCATGTTGAGAGGTAATGTACTCTAGCTCTCAACCACCAAGTCTCCATCAGTTGCCTTGCTCCTCAAGGCTTTTCATGCATCTAGAACCTCAAGAGCATACAATTTATTGACTCGTGAACTAATCTACTTCACCTGTCTCGTGGTGATGTGTCGAAGGAAAATCTTTCCCTTACTGAAAACTACATCATAGCCCTTGTCTTCCAGCATGGAGATCGACACCAAATTTTTCCTCAGTCCCGGTACATACTTGACATCGGTCAAGGTAATGCGAGCTCCATGCTCCCTCTGAAAAACAATTGTGCCTACACCTGAGACACTATACTTTTCATCATTACCCATCGTGATACGCATCTGGAGATCCTTCTCCTCCAAGGTACTAAACAAACTCTTATCGTCGGTCATGTGGAAGGAAGATCCACTGTCAAGAAACCAACCACTTCCCACCATGGATGAAACCATGCATGCGAAAAGTGTGAAATCCAACTCAAACTGTGAGGCCAATGCCTCACCTTCTAATCCTTCCAAGAATCCATCCTTGGATTTCCTCAGTGGACAATTTGTAGCAAAATGGCCCACTTCTTGACAATGAAAGCATCGCACTTTTGATTTGTCAAAATCCTTCCCACCATGGGAAGAAATCGATTTGGGATGAGAATCCTTCTCCTTCCCTTTATTTGCCTTACTTGATAAGGCACAATTTTCTTCATCCTCCTTGGATGAAGAAGATCCATCTCTGGGGCTTCTTATTATCTCCTCCTGCATCTGATCTAAACAAAGTCGTTCCCAATCTAGCAATTTTTCTCTTCCATTAACCGAGTCTTGGTAGTTATGCTAGCTCTTAGGAAGACCGAGGAGTGCAAGACTCACCATTTCATCATCAGCGGTCATGATCCCTACACTTCCAAGCCCATCCCTGCAGGTGGTGAGCTTGTTCAGATATGTAGAGATCGTGTCACCCTTTTCACAATTGATCTTACGAAGCTTGTCTTTCAATGCAAACTTCCTCTGATCGTTGTTGTTCTGATATAAATATTTCAATGTTTTCCAAATCGAAAACGGTGTCTCCTTCCCATGGAAGCTCGAGACAATGTGGTCTTGAACTCCCTCCAGGAGGATTCTCCTTGCTCTAGCCACACATTTCTTCCATTCCGCCAGTTGAGTAGCATCAGTCGGCTTGGGGATTTCTTGATCAATAAAGTCCTTTAGACCGTTATCCTCTAATACTGCCTCCATGTGATCCTTCCAGGCTATATAATTCGAGCTTCCGTCAAGGGCATACTCGAGTCTTAAACCACTGAACGCCATTGGTGAAATTGAGATGTGATAAGAACTTGATTTTTATATTCAGGAACCACAAACTTCGAACTTCTCCTTCTTGTATATTGTTCTTCGCCTTGATCAACTTGGCTCTGATACCATGTAGAAATTCCCACTGTAGATCAACAAAGTATGCAATATACTAAAACACAATACAAGATCTACATCTACAATACTTTGCGAAAGCTTAATCAATTTGAGCACGATCAATGAGAACACATATACCTGAGAATGAGAAATTAATCACACATAACACAGAAGAAACAACCCGTGGAAATCCTCAGCCTAAAACCCCAAACTCTGCATTATCATACAAGTGGAAAATAGTCATAGAATTACACAAATTCTTAGCTTGAAATCCAACCAGCTCTCAGTATAATCCCTCTGCTGCTCATAGATAGTCAAAGTCCTTTCACAAACCTTCTCCTCTTCCCTCCAAGCCTCATATTTCATTGCGCAATTTTTCTTGGGGTCCAGTGCTTCCACACATGTGAATTCCCACCTCACACTGCTCACTTGGCCTAGTAGTAACTGCGCAATCCTGAAGGAGATAAATCCTTCTGCATAGATGAGTTTCCTTTATAGGAAAAATTCATCCAACTGATAGTACATTGTCCCTCCTCTGATCTCAACTGGGTCTCTGACTGAACTAACATGCATAGTTATTTATGAGAGAATATTCAGTTATCTGAAGTGCAGCAGTTACATGCATACAAGCATTAACTAACTGAACTCACAATTAATTCAACAAACTGTTTGAGTTAATCTAACTGGACTTGACTCGGTTGACCAAGTCAACTAATTACAACTCACCCTTATCTCTTTAACTGATGGATAAATTCCTCAATTAATGGAGAAATTGTTGCATGTCCCCGCATAGACTTCATGTTTGATTTTCTACAACTAATTAACTCAAGATGAATTAATTAATTATTTTACAAATAGCTGCTAAGATCAAATGCGAATTTTACTTCACTATTTTAATTTAGGGACTGACTAAAATAGCAAACTATCCCGAACTGCTAAAAATAGCAATTTTATTTTGAACACTTCCATTTTTCATTCCTTGTTTCTCAGTCCAGCACCGGTACCTAAATTGTTATTTATAGCAGTGCTATTTTTAGCTCTTCTATATTTAGCATTTCTTGTTGCCATTTTCAACACTCCCTCTCAACAAGAAAGGCTTCAACTTGAACATGATCCTGAACCTTTGGAATGTTCTGCATGCAACACTTCTTCCAAGTGTGGACACTCCAGCAACTCTAGAAACAAAAAAACTCCCAACTGACCTCTTTGTTGGGCTAGAAACATACTCTGATGGAATTTTTGCTATAACATTTATTCTGCAACGTTTGAAAAGCTAAAACAAAAACCCATTTGAGAAGAAATCACGCTGAACCTTGGGCCCGAATTACATATCTTGTCTCACTATATTTGCGGAGTTATGATCGGAGGAGGTTAGGGTTTGTGCAGACTCCTGAATTAAATTCCAAACAGGTGACCTTGGGAAACTCGTCATAACTCTCTTTATTAGCATCTGATTCAACTTTAGTAAAGACTGAGAGAAAGAAAATGGATTTTAGTTTGTTGGGTATCATTTTCAGAACCTAAGGTCTAAAAAGTGACACGTGGCAATTCATACAAGTTCACTCTACTGAACCAGTCTATAATAAGGTCATCGTGGGAGATTTGATGTAACTTTTCCTTGGAGAATCCAATCTTGATCAGAATTGTGGGGTTAGAAAGAGGACTCAGAGGGCTACCTCAGGGCTAAATTTCAGACCTTGGAGATTCTAAATTTCAAAGATACAACATATTCAAGATCGAGTTGCTAAAAGAAAGAAAAAGAATGACTCGAATAAAGAAAATAGAAACACCTAGTAAGAAAAATTGGATGGATGATTTGAAGAATGTGATCGAAACTAAGATAAATAGTTTTATCTATGCCATGGAAGCTAATATCGATGGTATGAAAGCATATTGGAAGAAATTCATGGAAGATTTGAAGAAAGACATGGAAGGTTTGAAGGAAGGTGGGACAAAGCTACTACAAGGAAGGCCACCTAATGGCAAAAAGGTAGTAGAGGAAACTCATGATGAGAACAAAAGTAATGTTAATCATGATTTCATAGAATCTAACATTGAATTGAAGACCCAGCAAATTCCAAAGATATACATGTGGAATTTTGATGGCAAGGATCCCATAACATGGATACTACATATGGAGAATATTTTTATCTACATAATGTGCAAAACACACAAAAGGTACGTATTGCATCTTTATATTTAGAATCGAAGCAGTTTGTATGGTATAGAGGGATTTGTTCTCATAAACAACTTGTCACTTGGTCAATTTTCACAAAGGAAATGATAGCACAATATGAGAATACAAAGAGCAACACCTTCTTTAGCCAATTGATAAATCTCAAACAAAAAGGTTCAATGGTAGAGCACATTGAGCACTTCCAAAAATTGAATATACGGGTAAATGCTATTCCAGAGAAGCGTAGGATTAAAGTCTTCATAGGGACTTTAAATGATAACATCCAACATGACGTTCGCCTTTGGGAACCTAATTCATTGGATACGACATACAGGTTGGAAAGAAAAATTGAAAGCAAAATTATGGCAACAAGGAAGCCTACCACTCATAACTATAAAGATGGAACTATTGTTGCTCCTAGCCTTTCACCACCTACAAGGTTGACACCAAAACAATTGGAAGAAAAAATAGCAAAAGGGCTTTGTTACAATTGTGATAGAAAATACATTAAAAGTCATAAGTGTGCTAAGCATAAATTAATTTACATAGATGGGGAAGAGGAGCAAGAAAAGGAACAATAAATGTCAAAAGAAGAAGATATACACCAGGGAAAAAACCTGGAGAAAGAAGAAATGAATATGAACATATCTTGTAATTCATTGGCCGAAATCACAACTCCTAAAACTATCAAGATAGAAGGACATATCAAGAAGAAAAAGGTAATAGTGTTGATTTCCTCTGGCAGTACCCATAATTTTATTCATCGTAAAATAGCCAAGGAATTGAATTGCTTCCTATATCTAGCTCCAGAGTGTCAAGTGATGGTTGCAAGTGTAGGAACCATAAATTTCTCTGGAAAGTACCATAATATCAAGCTATCCATGGGAGAATATGTGTTGAATAGCCCAATGCTTTCTATTCCAAATGGGTGGTGTTGATTTTGTATTAGGATTCCAATGGTTACAATCCTTGGGTACAATAGCTTTTAACTTTCAAGAACGTTTCATGAAATTTTCTTCGGAAGGAAAGGAAGTTGAATTAAGGGGTATCACAGGGAAACTGGGAAACATAATCAGCTCTAACGAAATGACAAAGCTTCTAAAGAAAGAACAACGAGGTGTAATGACACAATTATGTTCTCTAGAGGTTCCCAAATCGAAATCATCTATTTCTCCATATCTGCAAAAAGTATTAGACAATCATTACAAGGTATTTGAGACTCCCAAAGGCCTTCCACCTATTCGTGATCATGATCATGCTATTCATTTGATTCCAGGAAGTGTTCCTCCAAACATGAGGCCTTACAGATATCCATATGCCCAAAAGAGTGAAATTGAACATATGGTTGCAGAAATGTTAGAGGTTGGTATAATTATCCAACAAATTCGATAAACAAGCAAGTGATGAATGGAAGAATGTCGAAAGCAGGGTGGGAACTCATTCAAAGTTGCAGAAGATCCCAGTTCAAACAATATTTCTAGAACTTGAACGAGGAGGAAAATTCATATTGGAACCTGGAGCAGTCACAGAAACAAGAACCTGACAACTAATGAAATCGATCAATTTCAGAGTATCTCATCAAGTGGAATAACTTACCACTGAAGATTCCACATGGGAGGATAAGAATTTTATAACAAAGCATCCAGAACTACTCAAGCATTGAGGACAACACTTTTGGAAGGAGAGGGGCATGTTAAGTCCCTATACTACTAGTGTAACCCCTTATTGTTATTAGTGCAACCCCCTTATTATATCGTTGTTCCCATGTAGTCCCCATATTGTTATTATTGTGCCCCATAGAAGCCACTATTGTTATTATTGTGCGGTTACATTATTATTGTTATGTCGGCTCTGATTGTATTATGACCCCTTAGAGTCCTATATATAGAAAGGAGGCCTTTTCATTTGTCATCCAAGAATTATTATTTTGTGTTATATAAAGGAGGTTTCCCCCTCAAAGAGGCTTATTTTGAAGGCATTGATCTCTCTTTAATATCTTTTTGTGAGCTGGTTTCATAACACCTCTGGCCATATCCTTCCATTCTCAGATCACTTCTTCTCTAGGAAGCGAGAGAGCTTGGTAACCGTCCTAACTGTTTGGAGAGTTTCTTAGTTTTTTTTATATATATAAACTTCATTTCTTTAAATTATTCAATTTTTTAAACACAGTTTGTTTTTTTTTGTTTTTTATAAACTTCATTTCTTTAAATTATTCAATTTCTTAAACACATAGTTTTTTAGGCCTTTTCACTGAGCCACAATTCATTGAAGTTTCTAAAATAACTAGTAAAACTCAAAGTAAAAATAAAAGAAGAAGCAGTAGTCAATAAAATATCCATGGGGTGTCACAATATGCTAGCATCAAGAATAGTGTAAAAAGTCATGCCAAAAATAGCTTGTTTAAATCAAATTTAATTTAAGGTATTTGTTCCCTGTATAGGGAAGCACTACATCTTAGGTATCATGGATTTTGAACATGAAGCTCCATAACAACATCCTAAAAATGAATATATTTAGTTTTTAATTATGATATATAAACAAGTATTCAAGGTATCATGGATATTGAACATGAAGCTCCATAACCACATCCTAAAAATGAATATATTTAGTTTTTAATTATGATATATAGATAAATATTCCACTGCACATTACAAGAATCAAAATCAACCTATGCAAAACCCTTGTACCTTTCTTAGTTCCAAGATGAATATAATTCATTATATTTTAATAAAATAAGAACTCTTTTCTTGTAAAAATTTATATGACTTCAATGTAACTGATGTGTTGCATGAGCTTGCTTATTTATATTTTATTTTGATGCATATTTATTTCTTATTTCTTAGTAATTTAACTATGTTATATAATTGTTAAAAGTAAGGTTATCAAGATTTTATTAATATAAATATTTAAATGTGAAAATATTTAAAATAATGCTAATTAAAAGTGAATTTCATTAACTGCAAACTTTTATAAATAACCTAAAAAATAATATATTTAAAAAATAAATAATATAATATATTTTTTAAATGAAAATAATTAGTTTTAATGAAAGTGACTAATTTAATTGATGTGATAATTTTCTCATCACTTGAATGTTAACATTGTTAATAATTTTGATATTATGTTTTGCTTTTCTTTAATAATGAGTGAGTAAACATCTCCATTTTTAATTTGAAACAATAACTAAAAATTCATCACCCTTGATTTGAAGGAGTAACTACTAAGTATATGATATGCATTTATAGTATGAAAAATTTTCACATTATTGAATTGTTTATTTTACATATATTTGTTCTGTATGTGGAATGGAGAAATTACAAATCTCAATTTCATATTAACAAAGTATAAATATAAAGGAGAGATACCAAGATTGAAAAGTATGGATATATATAATACCAAAATTAAAAAGTACAGGTGTCATGCAAAATAGAAAGACAAGTTTGTTGGAAAAAAAAAATGAAAAGGGAATCCACCAAACAATTTACATAGATAGTTTGGTTGGCAATTTCCTTGTGATGTGATATCATGTAAATTGTGAGAATCAAAGTTCAAATTCTATAAGTGATTACCAAAAGAAACTATAATAAAGGTTGTCCCACATTGCATTTGTCCATTTCTTTAATTACCGCCACTTTAATAAATTTTACTAAAGTCCAGGGATTGAAATTCGCTATTATAAATTTACTAAAGTCGGGTTGAAATCTGCTATTATAAATTTTACTAAAGTCCAGGGGTTGAAATTTTTATCAGTAAATTTTAGAGGTTGTCATTAAGTCTTTTAGGGCTAAAATTTAAATTTCATTGTACATGAATCTTTGAATTATAAATTTTAAAATTTAACCATAGATTTAAATTTCATTGTACATGAATCTTTAAATTAGAAATTTTAAAATTTAACCTTGAAAATATTAAAATGTTAATTTATTTTTAAACTAAATGTTTCAAAGAGTGGGTCAAGAAAAGTTTATTATAGCTTTATTTTAAATTATTATTAGTTATAAAAACAATTAATGTATTATTATTAGTAGACTCTTGAAGTTACACCATACTACTGGTAAAGCTCTAGCCCACTTTGTTATAGAAGAGGAAGCCAAAAATCTAAGATTGAAAAGGAGAATAAATGAGCTCGAGGAGGTTGTTTATCCAACACCTTTGTTTATGACCCCCTTAGCTATCAAAGCTTTTGAGTCTACAACAAACACACCTGGCACACCCCATCGAATAAAGAAAGCAGCACGCTCATAGAAATCAGATCTCATGTTGTAATTAAAATTAATAAGAGAATGGAAATCATTGAATAATTATGAGAGATCGCCCTACATTTGAGGACTTTAGCGCAGAAAATTCATTTGTTTTCTAATTATCTTAAAAAGGATCAATAAAAATACAAAAAATTGTTGATAAAAATTTATCGACCTTTATGAATAATATTAGCCTACTTAGCAAATTCCAAAGGACGCAACAAAGCCTCCCAGGACCCAAAATATTAAAGCATATAAAAGTCGGTTGGTCAGATATAACTAAGATGCTAGAGGAGGCTACTATTGATTTTGAAAATATGAACACTAAAAGGAGCAAGGCCTCTCTCAAGGCCATTCAAGTTGTTTATGACGTCAAGGACCCCCACATGATCAGATTCTCTATGCTTGTCTTTAAAGCTATTCTACATGAAAACTTAGAAATCATTAAGACTAAAATGGGTGCCGAATTTGAAAACCTCACTGATTTCCTAGAGGAAGATATTAAAATGTGGTTAGTTACATTTGTAAACTATAAAGAATACTTGTCATCTATAATCGCATAATTGCAAGTAGATGCCCAATGTGTTGAGGAGGATATCTTCAACTTATGTGTCAAGCAAGACATAACAGTCCCTCCAATGAAAGAGTATATTGAAGAATGGATAATGAAATCACTATAATATGTTCTTAATATGTAATAACTAACAAACAACTAGGTTAACGAAATCCTTCAACATCAAGGCTATGGTTGTAAGCTTCCCGTTTACTCTTAAATAATATACAACTTTTGGTTCATCTTCCCAAAATATATATGTTCATGCATGGCATTCCTTGATCAGCTAAATAGGTTATTATTGGATTTGCTATTGGTTTTGGCATGCTTTGTTGTCTCTTGATCACTTGTGTAGGTACATAAGTACTGAGAGAAGCAGGAACAAGTTTGTGATACAAGCAGTTCAAGGATCTCAACAAAGGAAATCAGAATAGCATCAGAATGAGGTAGGTCATCTCTCCCATTCTACTTTTCAATTATAATCTAGGAAGATGTCTAGTTAATTGTCACTTCAGTTACTAGACCCACTCATTGGGCTATAGGGATTGTCTATGTCCACAGAGAGGATTAACCTTGTCCACAAAATTGCGACTCCACTGGGGAGCCTATGACCCTTTCCATCTAATATTTCACCTTGATCTTTTGTCTAGTTTGACCAACTGTCAATTTTTTGTCTTGTCTGCATCAGTTTGGGTTTATGGCATCACTGATTACTGCTTTAGAGTGTTAATTATGGATTGTTTCTTGGAATCTTTTTAGTTTTTTCCATATTCCTCACCCATCGCGGATTTAGCCTTTATAGTCGCAATGGCATTGTGGTTTTTACCTTTACAGTCGCAATGATCGCGGTTTTTACCTTTACAGTTGCAATGGAAAAAAAATTCTTCATTTTTTGGTCGTGCTGAAATCATCACTACTTTTGCTATACAAAGTAGTGATGTCATCACGGGTTTTCCTATGCAAAGTAGCGATACTCACGGGTTTGGGTATGTAAAGTAGCGATGATCCTTGAATGTGAGAATTTTTTAGGTTTCTTCCTAAGAATCTAGTGTGTCTTGGCCCCTAAGGTATTTTCCTATCCTGTATGCTTCGATTTGGCAATGTTTTGATTGATTGCCTTGATTAATTTGCAAAATTTATCTCATTGGATTTGAAGTGACATATGACTGAGTTCTAGGGCTTCTAGTCAATTGGTCATCACTTTCTTCTTGTTGGTGTCATTGAGATGCTTGTTTTGCTGATTGATTGAGTGTTGTTTTCTGTGGAAATCATTGAAAACATCATTTTGCATTTGTTTTAACTTGTATTTCGAGATTTAATTTTCGTGAAAATGCATTAGATTAGTTGCATTGAGAAGTTATTTTTTAAGATTCAACATTGAGAATAGATCACATTTTTCAATGATTGAAAGCTAAATATTGTATTAGGTGCATCAAATCATTCAAAACCAAAAGAAAAGCATAATTCAGATAAATGCATCTTAGTAAAGTCAAAATCATTTTGCTTTCGAAAAAGTTGCATTTAGGATAGTGAAAAGTGGAAAACATTTTTACTTTTGGCATTGCATTTAGTGAGAGAAAAGATTAGATTTTGTTTTCACATTTTGCATTTGGAAGACGAAAATGAAAGTTAGTGGAAGGAATTTTGCATGATGCATTTTTTATTGAAATTTCTTCCCTTGGTTAGTCTAGCTTTCATAGAAACGAAAGTTTTATTTTTCTCATATAGTTGCATCTTAGATGTTCAGGTGACATCGTGTTGAGCCTTAAAACTAAAACATAATTTCAAGATCAACTCTGAAATCTATCAATTAATCTAAGGAGAATTTGAAACATTAACATTCATATTTTGTGGTCTAGTTTAGAGATGTGTTACGTTGTCTTTAAAACATAGCAGTTGTCGTTCGTTTCAACATTAGACAGCGCTAGCACGGACTTGTGCTCCCTGTAATGTCGTGTATATAAAGGGAGACCCCCATGGGTTGCAAAACTTTATCCATAGGAAGGAGATTCGGACACCCTGTAAACATGATACACTGAACACAACATTTGGGGAGATTTCCTGCATGTACGCCAAGTCCTTGGTAAATTTATTTGTTGAGGTGTATATTGTAGTTCATGATTACTTGGTACTCCTTTTACCTAGATTCACATGAGCATTCATTTCGATATTTTTTGACTCTTTAAATTTGAAATGATCATCAAGCACTTGTCCTTTCATGCTCGCTAAACTTACAAAAGCACTAGAGTCACCTTTTTGTCCTTTTCTCGACTCTTAAAACATGAAAAATGCCAAGTTTTTGTTTCAAATTCTAAAATTAATTGACCATGGAAAAACATCCTTCCTGTAGAAATACTCCTTAGTAGATATTAGTTGATGCCAATGGAAACGTTTCCTCAGTCTACCAGTAAAGGAAACCCCTCTGATGGGAATCCTAGTTCTTTTCCTTCTTTAGGAAATATTGGTGCTTCCTATATGGAAATGTTGTCCCTTCGTGGATTGACCATTGGTCTGCCAGTTTGGTTATTTTCAACCTCAATGGTCCCGAGTGTCAAAACTTCTTTTCAATTGAGTTCTCCTCCACCTAAACAACATCAACCTCATGTTGATCCTAAAGTTGAAGCCTCACCTTCTTCATCTGTTTCTTCACCCCATTCTTCCTCTTCACCTGGTGAAAGTCTGGATTCTAGTAACCAGGAAGCTAAGAAGAAGAAGAAGAGGACAATTAAGAAGAAGCAAAATAATCAAGGGGGCAACCAAGTAGCCATTGCTACGGATGCAACTGATGTAGAAAAATCTTCCAATCAGCCCTGGAAAGCAAAATTCTCTTGCATGTTATGTAAGGGTGACCACGTTCTTCGAAATTGTCTTCGTATTCACAAGGTCTTAGAAGTGTGGTCTATAGCTTCACATCAACCTTTTTCATTAGCCTCTCGCGATCATGCTGGTGATAAACCTTCAACTAGTAAATCCCATGGGAAAAAGGGAAAAGTCAAATTTCCCTGTAAGTTGTGTGAAGGTAATAATCCAATTCACCTTTTTCCTATTATGGATGAAGCTTCCAAAGAGTTGGAAAACCTTACAGCTTCTCAACCTCGTCTTCCGGTTGGTTATCAAAATATTTCCCCTGATCCTTCACTAGTTGATCCAGTGATTGATCAAAAGTCATCTTTGGTCACCTCACTCTCTCTGAAAGTGAGTCTCGTGATTTTGTTCTCAACCAACCATTGGTTGAGTGAATGGCAGACTTGGCTCCACCTTCATTTAACCGTACCTTTCAAGTAGAGAGTGAACCTCATACTGCTCAAGTTTTCTGGTTTCATCAATTTCCAATGAACTGGACGGAAATCCTCCTGTTCTCGAGGTGCATGAGAGAATCTCTCATGTTCCCATAGACCAAGAGGGAATCTGTCACGTTCCTACGAAACCACCTCTAAGTATTTTAGTCACTTCTTTTGATTGGATTTGACTGGCAGAATATCACCTTCCATCTTATGTGCCTTTCTAGATTATAGTATAGGCTTACCATATGGTCGTACCAAGCACAGTCGTAGACGAGGGTGCATTTGTTAGTATTTTTTCCTCAACTTCTTGGCAAGCTTTGGGTTCTCCTCAGCTTGTTCCTGTCGCCCAGGATATGATAGCTTTTAATAGAGGAACGAGTCAACCGTTAGGGATCCTTCCTAATTTGCCTATTATTTTGGGAGGAAAGACTGTCTATATAAACGTGATGGTTGTCCAAGCCTTATTGGATTTTAATCTAATCCTTGGCCATGACTATGTTTATGTAGTGGGAGCTCTTATTTATTCTCTCTTTCGAGTGATGTTTTCACGTGTAAAGGAAGAATTGTGACCATTGATCAAATTAAATTCATTGGTCCCGAATCAAGTCTCGCTCAAGAATCATCCTTGAATGGTTCTTATATGCAAGCAGTATCACCCCCGACACAGGTTAATTAGGTAGCCACATGTTCCATGCCCACATCTACTGATGATCTAGTAGATGATGCAGTACACCATGCACTGGGGGTATTGGATCCCAATTTTTCATTTGGATCCCTAGACATGTATCCCTTCCAGAGTGTTGTTCTCCCATATAAAGATAACCTCTTGGAAGCCATGGCCTCTTTTGGTCATTGGTCAAAGGGATGGAGTAGAGTTACTTGTCTTGTGTCAAGCTCCTTAAAAAATGAAACAAGGGATGGAGCAGAGTTCCTTGTCTTATGTCAAGATCCTTAAAAAATGAAACAAGGGAAGGAGCAGAGTTCCTTGTCTTCTGTCAAGCTCCTTAAAAAATGAAACAAAGGTTATGAGGATAGTTCTTTTACTATGTCAACCTCGTTATAAAATTAATTAGGTATCCATGAGAATGGTTCTTTTCCTATGTCAAGCTCATTAAAAAATGAAACAAATCCCCTTCCAATTCGATTATTTGATTAGATCTTGTAAAATCCCAGTTGTGTATTTCACTTGATCTCGTAAGTGAACCTTCATTTCATGCACTTAGATGCATGAAATGAAGCATGGGGGGCATGTACCTCGAATTGAGTCATTATGTCGAGGGCATGCAAACTTATTCCAAGCATAGTTTGTTTCCGTTTCAAGCTTGTGAAAAAATGAAACCAAATCCAAGAAGAGTTTTTTCTCATGTTTCAAGCTTGTGCAAAAATGAAACCATTCCCACTTTACATCTCGTGATTTCCATTTTTATTAGCCGATTTTTGTTAGATGAGCCTTGGTTTCTCCATTCCATCGTCGCCATCTCTTTGGTCAATCGTATGTGTTACACAGTAAAATGTCACTGCCATCATGTCAGTCTCCCTACTGTGCTATAAACCGCATTCACCCATACTCATGCTCCTCAAAAATGGCTAAAAAACCCTCTTTGCCTAAGTTAAATGGATCATCGTGTCTGTTAATAAAATAACCGCGCTGACAGGCGGAGGCTAATGTTGTTGTTGCGCTGCCAGCGCGGAAGCACACGTCTTTTCCGCGCTGGTCCCATGTTAACGAACAGTGCACCCTCCGTTTGTCCTTTTCGCGCTGACCGGATCTTTTCTATAGTTGATCTGCGATGTCAGCGCGGCAGCCCAGTATCTCACCCGCGCTGATCCTGTTTGGGCGAATTTGTTCTAACAACCAGCCTTCCAGATCCCTCCAGACTTGGTTGTTAGCATTGTTGAGGTCGCCATCCTTTCTCTGGCATGTCTGTTCGACTGACCATCCACTTATCTTGGTGGAAAGCTCATCCCTTACCTATTCATGGAGACTCCTTCTCTTTATAAGCCTCCTCCATGGCCCATGAGCAGCTAGTTTGGAACATATAGACTTTGATTGAGGAATTCTTAGTGCATTTTAGTGCTGCTCTTTGTAGGCGTTTGGTGTGTTGTGTGAGGATTGCTTTGAGCTTGAGAAAGGTCATAAGCTTGTTGCCTTGTATGTGAGAGAGAGACCTTTTGACTTGGGAGATTTGTCTCAAAGGTGAATGCTTGGAAGATATGCTGGCTGGACCCTCTAGGGAAGGACTCAACGTCAGGACACCGGTTGTACCTTACTCTACTTTTTGTTAATAAAGATAGATGACTACTCTTATGGTTCCATTTACATTTGTTCAATGATTGATTAATGCAAATTGTATCTTTCCTGACCGATACATAGTTGTTGTTAGTAGATTTTACGCTTTTGTTTGCTCTCTTTTGCTTGTGCAGGTATTCATCCGCGAGGATAGCGGGGAATTGTGATCGGCTGGAGCGAAGGAGCGAGAGGAATATCTCTTCGACAAACAAGCGTTGGAATCCAAGTAGGTTATTCTCACCCACTTGTTAATTACAACTAGGAACCTGCGGTGTAGCATTGTTCGATTGTTGCTAGACCCCTGTTGGGCTAGTAGGGATCGCCTCTATCCGTAGAGGGGATTTACCTATTCAACATACGTGTCCATGATCTGATCAATTTTTTCTTGTTCCATGCAATCTGGATTTAACTCAGAAGGTGTGAGTTGTTCTGCAATGTCTAATGTGTCTAGCAATGGTGGGAAGTATGGTCGAAGGCAGTCCACATTGAAGATTAGGTGCAGGACAAGGAATGGGAGAATGTTGAACTCAAATGCATTGTCTCCCACTCCCTTGGTAATGGTGTAAGGACCATATCAGAGTGGTTTGAGTTTCCGATAGGCTTCGGTAAGGCGTTCCTTTTGCAAATGCAACTAGACTTTGTTGCCCACCTGAAACTTGTGTGGCACCTGATGTTGATCATGTCGTTGCTTGTACTTGGCATTTGATTTCTCCAAAATTTCATGGACCTACTGGCAGATGTGTTGGTCCTTGGATGTGCTCAATCAAGTTGTTTGCCTTATCAGTTTCAAACTAAACATGAGCCGAATCTACATGAGTAGCTGCAAATGGCATGGCTACATCAATGGGACATAGTGGCTGGAATCCCAACCCCACCTGAAAAGGGTTGTGCCCAGTTGAGCCGTGGAGAGCTCGGTTATAGCTGTTCTAGACATAGGGGAGGCTCTCATCCCGTGTGCATGGATGCTTTGATTTATACATGCGCAAAATATTTACGATCATTATGTTGACGACCTCTATCTGGCCATCAGTTTGAGGATGGAAAGCTTGGGATTTAGTGAATTTGGTGTCCAGTATCAACCAAAGACTAGACCAAAATGTACTGAGGAACATGCTGTCCCTATCTAAGATGATAGATTATGGGATCCCAAAGTGTACCAACACTCATCCAAAGAAGAGTTTAGTAGTGACTTCATTGTGATATTCGTCTTGCAGGCCACCATAATGACAATCTTTGAGAATCTGTCAACGACTACAAAAACACAGTCATTGCCATGCTTAGTAGAAGGAAGGCCCGACATGTAATCCATGGAGATGGATTCCCAAGGTTGACTAGGGGTAGGCAACACAGTATAGAGGCCTTGCTTCTTGATGGTCGATTTGGTAATGGCGCAGGCAGTGCAGGATCTGATGTATTTCCTAACATCTTGTCGAAGATTCAGCCAATAGAAATACTTATGCAATACTGCCACCGTTTTCTTGACCCAAAATGCCCAGCGGCTCGACTGTAGTGTGCTTCCCAAATCATCTTGGCACACTCTCTTGAAGGAACACAAAGGTGTCTTAGGTGGCATAATAGGGCATCCTAGAGGTGAAAATTTGGAACTTGTTGACCCTCCAAGAGCATCTAGTATGTGTGGTTGAATTTTGGGTCGCTTTTGTAGAGAAGTGGCCAATAAGAAGTCTCATGCCCAAAAGAATTGAGCACGGTGGTTAATGTCATGATTGGTGGTCGGCTAAGGCAATCTGCAACATTATTGGTGCTGCTCTTCTTATGCTTGATATTGAAATGGAATTGTTGTAGGTATGTGGACCACTTCTGATGGTGATCATTCTGCAACTTCCCTTGCATCTGTATGAACTATAGGGGCCGTTGGTCTGTGTGGATGACCGTTTCCTTCCCCAAAATATAATGCTTCCATTGTCGGAAGGTCTGCACAATGGAATACATCTCTTTGTCATAAGTGGGATACTTCTGAACTGTGTCTGAAAGTGTCTCACTATGATATGCCACTGGATGCCCCTGTTGAGTAAGGACTACCCCAATAGCATAGTCAAAGGCATTTGTCTCGATCTCAAATGGTTGTTGCAAGTATGGTAATGTGAGCATTGGTGTAGAGCAGAGGCAATGTTTCAACTCTGTGAATGCCTTCTATTGAGATTCAGACCGAAATATTTTTCTTTTTCTCCTCCCTATTGACTTGACTCAAGGCCCACGTGATATGAGAGAATCCCAAAATGAACCTGTGGTAGAAATTGGCAAGAACCAAAAAGTTGCAGAGCTCTATCAAAGTGGTTGGAGCTGGCCAATCCCGGATGACTTGAATCTTTGCTAGATGCAAATGCACCCCCCGTTCATCAATAATGTATCCCATATATTGAACCTGGGTCATGCCAAAAGTGTGTTTCTCCAAATTGGCACATAGATTGTCTTGCTTTAGTGTTCGGAGAACCTCTCGAATGTTGTGGAGGTGCTCTTCCCAACTCTGGATGAAGATCAGGATGTCATCCAAGTATACCACTACAAATGAGTTGGTACATGGCTGCAAAATGTCATCCATCAGACTCATGAATGTTGCAGGAATTCGTTAACCCAAAAGGCATAACTAACCATTTGAAAAGGCCCTCCTTGGCTTTGAAGGCAGTCTTCCACACATCGGAGGGTTCGATTGGTACCTCGTGATATCTTGACTTTAAGTCGATATTGCTAAAATATTTTTCCCTCTTCAATTGGTCCAGAAGGTCATCAATCCATGGGATCACGTACCTATTCCAAACAGTGATCTTGTTCAGTGCCCAATAGTCAATATAGAGTCTCCAAGTCCCATCCTTCTTTTGTACCAACACGATCAATCTCCCACAGGGCGATGAACTTGGCTGGATGTGACCTTTCTGCAATAGCTCCTAAATCTAGCTCTTTATTTCATCATTCTATAGAACAGAGCGCCGATAGATTGGTCCATTGGGCAGTGGTGCACCTAGGATCATATCGATGGATTTCTTGACCTGAAAATGTAGAGGCAACCCTGCGGGGGAGGTGAAGGTGTCCTCGTACTCCTCCATGACCTTTTCCATCTATTTTTGTCTTGCAGAGGGACCCTATTTGGAGGTCGTGGCCACTGTCTTCTTCTCTCCATGGGGGAATATCATCATGAAAACAAATTTCGTGATTTTGCAAATGAGTTTACTGCATTGTTTTGTAGTAACCAAAGAGATAGTGGTAGGTGGTGCTACCTTCGGTATCCTATACAACTTATTTCCCAAAGTAACAATAACAACACGAGGCCTTGACTCATACACAACATTCCACTTCCATAAGCATGGTTGGGGTAATAATACATCACAAACATCAAGGGGAGAAACATCACATAATACCTCATTCATGAAGGGCTTGATGTTGTATGGAAGGTGGCACTGCTGACTCACATGAAGATGTCATCCTTGGTGAAGCCACCCGATGGTTTATGATTGTGGATGTGTTGTGGTCGGTAAGCCCATCCGCTTCACGACCTCTAATGAAATTAGGTTCTTTTGGATCCCATTGTCGACAATGAGCTGTAGTGAGGAACCCTTTACCCACATCTAGGAGTGGAAGAGGCGCTCCTCCTCATCTGGATCTTCGTGGTGGCAATGGTGGCATTGGGCTCCGCATCAATAATGTGCTTCCCTATTTTATTCCCCTTGTTAGGTTCTGACTCAGATTCTAAACATACATAAGATTTCGAAGCCTTTAGCTTGGGCACCAGTGTCTTCTTAGCCCGAAACTCACTTGTGTTGTGATTGGAGCTCTTATGGAACTCACACCACTTTCCTGTGTCCTTCTTCGGCTTCATGGTGTTGTTCTTTGCTTGTAGCTTTGGCGGGTTTTCCTGGGCTGCCCTGCCTTGGATTTTCCTTTTTTCTTTGGTCTGCGGGTACCTTTCCCTTGCTTCAGATTAGTAGATCCAATGTCTCGCTTCTTTTATTTAAACTTTTGCTTGATCTTGATGACATATCGGTATGTCGTGTCGAGCGAGGAGATGTTCAGGAACTCCATCTAATCCTGGATGTACCTATGTAGGTAGCAGCGGTACTTGAGAACCAAATGGTTCTCAAAATCCTTTATACCCAACTTCATGCGAAAGGTATGAAAAACATTGGTAAAATCTGGTACCCTTCCCTCTCACAGCATTATACACTTTATGTATTTATCCTCATAGCTCCCAACAGGGTAGTATTGCTCCTTGATGGCATCTCAGAATGAGTTCCAAGTGGGTGTGGCTGAAAACAATGAGTTTTTACTTTCGTACTTCTGCTCACAGTAGGTTTCCCACCAGTCATTGACGTGGAGGGCTGCTTTGAGAAGTGAAAAAATGATCTTTTCGCAGCTAGAAAAATCATGAACAGAAAAATATCCTTCTAGCAGATTGAACCATTTATCTACAATGTCTACATCTATCTGACCCTCAAATACGGGAATGTCAAATTTAACTTGTACCTTAAAGGGTGTGGTGATTCCATAGTAGCTTCCGGAAGTAGATGTGTCGCCCTTGGGTAACCGCTAAAGGATTTGGACAAAGTTGTCCATTATTGTGTTCCCTTGTTGCTCGAGGGCTTCTTCGAGCAAGATTTTGATAGGATCTCCTGCCCCCTCATCTTTATTTTCATCCGCCATGGGAGGCCATTAGGATTTGTGAGGCTAGCTTGGTTGATTGTAGTTTATCTCTGAGAAGAGATGTGGCAGCTACATGCCTCAGAACTATGTTACACTAAATCTCAAAGGCTGATTTATTATTGAGAAACAATGGAAAACCCTAAACATCCCAAAACCTAACCCTAGGAGATGAAGCACCAAAACTGTGGGCCCCATTTGGGTAAATTCATACATCAACTTCCCGGGATCGTAACTTTGGCATACGATCTCAGTTTGGCTATTATAATACCTCATTTTGAATATCTCGAAGAGAAGGAAAAAGCAAATAAATAAGCTAGTTTGGGACAATTCCAATCTCTCCATTTTCCCTAAAAACGCCATTTAGGGGCTTAAAACGACTCTGGAAGTTTAAGACCTGAAAAACTGCCAAAAATAGTAAATTGCACTACAATTAAGGAAACAGAAAAACTAAAAGAGACAGTGTTGGGGGTCCAAGTGGAATAGGCAAGTGGCCACCAATATCCACCTGGATCATTCCTCCCCCCTTAGGAAGCAGTGGTCCTCATTGCGTTGAGTTCCTCTATGAGATGAGGAAAATTCTACTGAACTTGGTCGTTGGTGAACCACTTGCCCTAGTGAAGGAGTTGGCCTGCTTTGAAAACTATATATAGTTGGATCCTTTGTTGTTAGGTGTTCTTTATATATGTGTCCATGATCCGATCAATTCTAGCTTGTTCCATGCAATCTGGATTTAACTCAGTAGGTGTGAGTTGTTCTACAATGTCTGATGTGTCTAGCAATGGTGGGAAGTATTGTCTAAGGTGGTCCACATTGAAGACTGGGTGCAAGCCAACGAATGGGGGAATGCTGAGCTCAAATGCACTGTCTCCCACTGCCTTGGTAATGGTGTAAGGACCATATTGGAGTGGTCTAAGTTTCCGATAGGCTCCATTAAGGCGTTCCTTTTGCAAATACAACCAGACTTTGTCGCCCACCTGAAACTTGTGTGGCACTCGATGTTGATCATGTTGTTGCTTGTACTTGGCATTTGATTTCTCTAGAATGTCATGGACCTGATGGTAGATATGTTGGATGTGCTCAATCAAGTTTTTTTCCTTATCGATTTCAGATTGGACATGAGTTGAATCCGCATGAGTAGTTGCAAATGGCATGGCCACATCAATGGGACATAATGGTTGGAATCCTAAGTCCACCTTAAAAGGGCTGCGGCCAGTCGAGATGTGGAGAGCTCGGTTATAGTTGTGCTAGACATAAGGGAGGCTCTCATCCCATATGTGTGGATCTTTGAGTTATACATGCGCAGAATATGTACAATCATTCTGTTGACGACATTTGTCTGGCCATCAATTTGGGGATGGAAATCTTGGGACTTAGTGAGCTTTGTGTCCAGCATCAACCAAAGACTAGACCAAATGTACTGAGGAACTTGTTGTCCCAATCTGAGATGATAGATTGTGGGATCCCAAAGTGTACCCACACTCATTCAAAGAAGAGTTTAGCAGTGGCTTCTGCTATGATATTCGTCTTGCAAGTCACCATAATGGCCATCTTTAAGAATCTGTCGACGACTATAAAAACACAATCGTTGCCATGCTTAGTAGAAGGAAGGCCTGACATGTAATCCATGGAGATGGATTCCCAAGGTCAACTAGGGGTAGGCAACGCAGTATAGAGGCCTTGCTTCTTGCTGGTCGGTTTGGCAATGGCACAGGGAGTGCAGGATCTGATGTATTTCCCGACATCCTGTCAAAGATTAGGCCTTTAGAAATACTTCTGCAGTACTGCCACCATTTTCTTGACCCCAAAATTCCAAGTGGACCGACTATAGTGTGCTTCCAAAATCATCTTAGCACGCTCTCTTGAAGGAACAAAAAGGTGTCGCAGGTGGCATAATAGGGCATCTTGGATGTGAAAATCTGGAACTTGCTAACCCTTCAAGAGCCTCTGGTATGTGTGGCCAAATTCTGGGTCGCTTTTGTAGAGAAGTGGCTAATCAGAAGTCTCGTGCCCACAAGGATTGAGCACGGTGTTTAACACCACGATTGGTGGTCAGCTGAGGCAATTTGCAACATTATTTGTGTTGCTCTTCTTATACTTGATATTCAAATAGAACTGTTGCAGGTGTGCGGACCACTTCTGATGGAAATCGTTCTACAACTTCCCTTGCGTCTGTATGAACTGTAGGGGCCGGTGGTCTATGTGGATGACCATTTCCTTCCCCAAAATGTAATGCTTCCATTGTCGGCAGGCCTGCAGAATGGAATACATCTCTTTGTCATAAGTGGGATACTTCCAGACTGTGTCTGAAAGTGTCTCACTGTGATATGCCACTGGATTCCCCTATTGAGTAAGGACTGCCCCAATAGCATAGTCATAGGCATCTGTCTCAATCTCAAATGGCTGTTGCAAGTCTGGTAATGTAAGCACTGGTGCAGAGCAGAGGCGATGTTTCAACTCTATGAATGCCTTCTATTGAGATTCAGACCAATTTTTTTTTCTTTCACTTCTCCCTATTGAATTGACTCAAGGCCCATGTGATATGAGAGAATCTCAAAATGAACATGTGCTAGAAATTGGAAAGACCCAGAATGTTGCGGAGCTTTATCAAAGTGGTTTAAGCTGGCCAATCCCGGATGACTTGGATCTTGGCTAGATCCACATGCACCCTCCGTTCATCAATAATGTATCCCATATACTGAACCTGGGTCATGCCAAAAGTGCATTTCTCCAAATTGGCACATAGCTTCTGTCGTTGTAGTGTTCTAAGAACCTCTCGGATGTTGTGGAGGTGCTCTTCCCAACTCTGGATGAAGATCAGGGTGTCATCCAAGTGTACCACCACAAATGAGTTGGTGAATGGCTGCAAAATGTCATCCATCAGACTCATGAATGTTGCAAGACATTTGTCAACCCGAAAGGTACAACCAACCATTCGAAAAGGCCCTCCTTGGCTTTGAAGATAGTCTTCCACACATCGGAGGGTTCGATTGGTACCTCATGATATCCTAACTTTAACATGATATTGATGAAATATTTTCCCCCCTTCACTTAGTCCAGAAGGTCATCAATCTGTGGGATTGGGTACTTATTCTAGACAGTGATCTTGTTCAGCACCTGATAGTTAATACAAAGTCTCCAAGTCCCATCCTTCTTCTATACCAACACGTCGAGCTCCCACACGGCGACGAATTCGGCTAGATGAGACCTCTCTGCAGTAGCTCCTGAATCTGCCTCTTGATTTCGTTGTTCTCTAGAATAGAGAGTCGATAGATTGGTCCATTGGGCAGCGGCACACCTGGGGTCATATCAATATAGTTCTTGACTTGACAGTGCAGAGGCACCCCTACGGGGGAGGTGAAGATGTCCTTGTAGTCGTCCACGACCTTTTCCATCTGTTTTTGTCGTGTAGAGGGGCCCTGTTTGGAGGTCGTGGCCACTGTCTTCTTCTTTCCCTGAGGGCATATAATCCTGAAAACAAATTTCCTATTTTTGGAAATGAGTTTACTACATTGTTTTGTAGTAACAAAATAGATGGCGGTAGGTGGTGCTACCTCTGGTATCCTGTACAAATTATTTCCCAATGTAATAATAACGGGACGAGGCCTTGACTCATACACAACATTCCACTTCCATAAGTATGGTTGGCATAATAATACATCACAAACATCAAGGGGAGCAATGTCACATAATAACTCATCCGTGAAGGGCTTGATGCTGTATGGAAGGCGGCACTGCTAGCTCACACGAAGATCCCGTCCTTGGTGAAGCCACTTGATGGTGCACGGTTGTGGATGTGTTGTGGTCAGTATGACCTGCCACTTCATGACCTTTACTAAAATTAGGTTCTTTTGGCTCCCGCTGTCGACAATGAGATACAGAGGGGAACCCTTTCTCCACATCTGGGAGTGGAAGAGGCGCTCCTCTTCCTCTGGATCTTTGGGTAACTCATTATGGATCTTTGTGGTAGCAATGGTGGCATTGGGCTCTGCATCAATAATCTGCTTCTCTTTGTCATTCCCCTTATCGGGTTCTGACTCAAAGTTGGAACATGCATCTAGTTTCGAGGCCTTTAGCTTGACCACTAGTGACTGCTTGGCTTGACACTCACTTGTGTTGTGAGTGGAGTTCTTATGGAACTCACACCCCTTTCCCATCTCCTTCTTCAGCTTTGCGGTGTTATTCTTTTCTTGTGGCTTTGGCAAGTTGTACTAGGCCACTCCACCTTGGCTTTGTTCTTTGTTTTGTGGTCTGGGGGTACCTTTCCCTCGCTTCAGATTTGCAGATCCAAAGTATCACTTCTTCTGTTTAAACTTTTGCTCGATCTTGACGGCATATTGGTATGTTGTGTCGAGCGAGGATATGTTCATGAACTCCATCATGTCCTGGATGTACCTATGTAGGAAGCTATGGTACTTGAGAACCAAATGGTTCTTAGAATCCTTGATACCCAACTTTGTATGAAGGGTATGAAAAATATTGGTAAACTCCGGTACATCTTGGTTCCTTCCCTGTCGCAGCATTGTGCATTTCATGTATTTATCCTCATAGCTCCTGATAGGGTAGTACTGCTCCTTGATGAGTTCAAGTTTGTACTTTCATCCTTCTACTCACAGTAGGTTTCCCACCAGTCCTTGACGTGGGGGGCCGCTTTGAGAACTGCAAAAGTGATATTTTCCCGGCTGGAAAAATGATGAACAGAAAAATATTCTTCTAGAAAATTTAACCATTTATCTACAACATCTCCATCTATCTGACCCTCAAATATGGGAATGTCAAAGTCAACTTGTACCTTAAAGGGTGTGGCGCTTCCAGAGTAGCTACCGGAAGTAGATGTGTTGCCCTTGGGTAGCCGCCAAAGGATGTGGACAAAGTTGTCCATCATCGCGTTCCTTTGTCGCTCGAGGGATTCTCCAAGCATTATCTTGATAGGATCTCCTGCCCCCTCGTCTTTCTTTTCATCCACCATGGGAGGCCGTCGGGATTTGTGAGGCTGGTCCTGCAAAGGTTCAACCAGTTCAAGCCCTAACTCCTTATATCCCAACCTCGTTGGGGACATGCAAAGAAAAACAGAGAAAGAGTAGACTGCTCTGATACCACTGATCCATATTTAAACAGGAATGCAACAAATTACAGATATAACCATAAATACAAAGATGCAGTAGAAATAACACTTCATTTCATTAATATGAAATACTGTAATATGCTTACAAACATAATGGAAATAAGACTAGCTCGAGCAATGGTAGCTTATCTCTGAGAAGAGATGTGGCAGCTACATGCCTCAAAACTGTGTTACAATGAGGCTCAAAGGTATATTTATTATTGAAAAACAATGGTAAACCCTAAACATCCAAAAACCTAACCCTAGGAGTTAACCACCAAAATTGTGGGCCCCGTTTGGGTAAATTGGTACATTTGTTGGAAGTACTGAGAGGGGGGTGAATCAACATTTCTTTTTAATTGTTCTTTTTATCACCAATATATATATATATATATATATATATATATATATATATATATATATATATATATATATTGGTGATAAAAAGAACAATTAAAAAGTATCACCAATTAAAAAGAAATGTTGTATATATATATATATGGAACACAAAAATGGATTGCTGAAATAAATGATTTTATTAACACAAACAGTGCAATGAAATAAATACAATATATAATTGGTTGCAATAGATTGCCAAGCACCAACTTGGACTTTTGTGAGGCTCCAACCTCCAAAGCACCAAATTTGTTTTTCCAAGGCAATAGTTTTGCACTTAGGAGCACCAACTCTAGAGGATTCCAGTCCTTTCAGTTCTGAGGCTCCAACCCCATGGGCTCCAACCCAAACCTAGCATAAACTGTTTTCTTGTAGTTCTCTCCTCTACTGAGCTTCTCCTTCACTCATGTTCTCCTGCTTCTCCTGCCTCTGCTACCTCTTATCTGCACTTCAGCCTCCTCTCGCACTCATTATTCACACACACATTGATAAGCCCCTTAAATGGGTGATTATATGGGCTTATTTTGCCTCCTAACATAGTTTAATCAACCATTCTCTTAGCTTATTTCATGTTTTTTATTATATTTATGCTTATGGAGTGAGTTGGGTTGGTTATGATGCCATGGAGTCTAATATTAATGTAGACTTTTGTTGAATTTTGAAGACAAAGTCAAAGATTTAATGGACAATTGACAACAATAATTCGAAGTGGAAAAAGAGAGGATTTATGGGAGAGAATCCCCCTCATTTATTACTCCCCCACTTTGAATTCTCCTTCATGTAGCTCGGATCACAAACAGCCAAATCAATGCACTAGGAGGCAGTCGAGCAAGTGGAGGATATCTTATGTTTATCTCGAGTTTTGGGAGCCAAGCCTTCCTGATTTTAAAGAAGTTGTTGAGAGCTTCATTTTTATAATTAGGAGGGTCTAGGGCCTCATTAGGGACTTGGTCGAACTTTTGTTGCAACTTTGCTCTGCTCAACTTCGAGCCTACTTTTGTTGACAGTTTCATGTAATCCTACTATTATTTTGAGAATAAAGATGAGATTCTTTTTGAGCTGGCATTGAGTTACCTTAGAGGGATGAAGCTCTTGGGTTAGGGCCCAATCCAAGCACCTCTTGTTTGTATTTATATGCTTTGTTTCAGTTTATGGATTGATTGTTGTTAGATAAATTTCTTTCTTGGTTAAGAATAAGTTGCTTTTGGTGATTTAGAAGGTTGTTTCCATTTGATTTTTCTATAGCAGGTTGAACAGTGATAGAAAGAAGATAGAAAAGGCCATCAATAGAGCCTTGGCCTCGTTTCCTCCCCTTGGGACCATGAACTGAGGCCAATACCCTCTTGTTGCCAAAAAAACACAGATTTTCCTTCTCCATAGGATCTCTAGTGTTGTATTTTGTTAAAAGGTTAATGCTTTGCTTTAGATCTCTTTCACCATTCTCATTTCTTTCTTTGCAATAAGTCTTCTTCCATGCTTTCTTTCCTTGTAGCATTTCTTAGCATTTACTTTCATAGATCAGAGTTTAGACTAGCTTGATGCAAAATTATGTTTTTTGATGTACTTAATTTCTTTGCTTGATTGGTCTCCTTGTTTGATTTTCAGTTCCTTTTGCAGAAAATCTCTTCTCATAGCAAGTCAGCCTATTAGCCATCACATTCTGTCCCTGATCTATGCCCTATAGATCGCCCAGTTCACCTCAAATCTACCTTAGTTTTCTACGTTTTTCCATAGGATTTATTCCTCTCTCCCAACCATCCTTTCCTCTCCTAGCAATCATTGGTGAACCCTAGGCACCCTAACACATCATCCCAGCCTCCATCTACCCTTTATACCCACTCTCACACCTTAAAAACCTTCAAAACTATTCTCGGCATCCTCTTGTAGACCTCCAGTAGACCTCCTGTAGATCCCTTGCAGCCTTCTGTAGATTTTCCTACAGGCTTCCTTTTGAAGTACAATTGCGGGAAAAGCCTCTAGAAGGTCACTTGAGACCTCATAGGACCCATCCACACCATCCTACAACACCCCAAGTCCTGAAACCACCCTCCATTGCCACCTAATCGCTGCCACATTTACAAACAAATAAATTACATGCATGACAATTTCACATAAAAATCCAAAAAGATGTTTTTTCCTCATTTCCTTATAGAAATAGCTTGAGTAGATGTTGTTTACTTCTTTGACTAGGTAATGGCATTCCTTTCATGGTTTTCATAGCTCTTGCTGCAAAATTAGAATTAGTTGGTTAAGTAGGGTTTTCTAGGTTTACTTTACATTTCAGTCTTCTTTTCCTTTCTGTAAGTAGAGTAGCCTCTGTAGAGTAAGCTTTCCTTTCTTTCATCACATATAGATCTTTTTTTGGAATCCATAGAAGTTGGCGTGAGTTCCTAGTGATCTTGGAGTTGCAACATTATTGTTCTAATACTGGTGCCCACTACTTTTTGGTGTCGTTGCCATGGAAGTGTCAGAGTATTTTGTGATTACTGCTTTCTTCTATTTCCTATTGCAACATTCTGCTAAGTAGTTTATTTCAGCAAAAGTCGAGTAGTTGTTTCTTTCAGTTTTTGCATTTCCTTGCTTTTCTTTTCAATTCTGCAATTTCCATTTAAGCAAAAGTAGAACAATTGTTTCTTTCAGTTTCTGCATTTCCTTGCTTTCCTCTTCAATTCTACACTTTCCATTTCAGCAAAAGTAAATTAGTCATTTCCCTGCTTTCAGTTCTGCATTTCATTTTCTTTCCTTTCAGTTCTGCAATTTCATTTCAGCAAGTTCATTTCAATTAGTTGCAATTTGTTTGTTCAATCAATTTCAGTTTTGCAGGTACAATCAGTGAAAAAACAAAAACCAACCAAAATATTTCCTTTCATGCCTTGTAGGAACAGAGATAATTCAGGAAAATTCTTGCCCAACACCCCCACTACATCACATAACCAACCTTCTCTCTTCTTTGGTGGCAGTGATCAAGAAGAACCTTTAGGTGAACAACTAGAGATATTTGAAGAACCTATAGGGAAAGAAGAAGAAGAAGAAAACATCCCTCTTGAGACAATGGCTGAAAATAGAAATGCTAGGGGGAATGGAGAAAGAATAGACAGTACCTTTCCCATCCGGGAGACCAATGGGGACACCAAAATGAAGAATATAAGTCGCTCAGCCCAACCTCACTTCCATGGTTTGACCACAGAAGATCCTAACACCTTCTTGTTTGAGTTTGCTATCATTTGTCGAACCTATGACTATGCAGAAGATGAGCAAAAGTTGAAACTATTTCCTTCTACTCTCAAGGATGCAGTGTTGCGCTAGTTCATGAGGTTACCTGGCAACAGCATCACAACTTGGGCTCAGATGCTACAGGCCTTTAATAAAAAATATCGAGACTACTGTAGGTCAAAATATACCAAGGAAGAAATCTTATGAATGACCATGGGGAGTGATGAATCCTTGGAAGATTATGAAGAGAGGTTCCAACTCAGTTACAAAAGGGCTAGCTGCACACTTGACCCCGAATCTCTAAAGTTGGTCCTGCTCAGGGGAATTCTGAAAGACCTTCTAGACACCCTCCATCTACTAGCTGGGGGAGACATGTACCAACTACCTTATGAGGACATAAAGACTATTTTTAGAAACCATTCTAGAGCAACCAGAAAGAGAGGTAGGGGGAGTCAACCCATAGCCAGTACCTCCTCATCCAATTCATCCATCAAAAGTGAACTTAGAAACATGCTGGAAGACTTCAAGAGTGAGATGCTGCAGACTCTTTCCATGCAAATGGATACCTTGCATATCAAAAGGAAACAAGAGGAAGCAGAGAGGGCTTTGGCCATTTTTTGTCCTAGGTGCACCAGGAGGCATCCTAGGAACGAATGTCCATTGAACTCTATAGAGGTTTCTTTAGTCTGTGAAGAAGATCATTCTATAGATAAGTGCCCTTCCTTGCCCAGACTTAAAGTTGTATACCAGGGGGCCGAAGGAGCCATTGAACCACTCTATTTCATGAATCAAAGGAGACCGCATGGACCTAGACCATACCAACAGGGGATGCAAGGGACATCTCATGCATACTAAAACCCCAACCAAGTCATTTCCATACCTTCTTGTGGCCCTCCTGCTCATCCTTCCTGGTCCATGCCTCCTCCTTGTTCCTTTCCATCTCAATATCATGCCCAACTAGCCACTCATTCATTTTAATTCTATGCTCAGCCACAACCTCAGTGGAATGCATCTCATCAGGGGTAGAGGCCCCAGTACAACTCTCCTCCCACTCTTTTTCCTCCACCACCTACTCATCCACAACCATTGCCTCCTACTCCACCAAGGCAACCCCAAATGCCTTCCTATCCGAACCTGAACCTGAACAACAGACAGGCTCAATAAGTATATAGTGGGGAACCATCATGCCCAACTTATGTTATGCAGATTCAGGAGATTAACCTGTGATCTGGGAAGGTTTTACCAGATAGACACCCCCACCTAGGGAGGTTGAGGAAGATAAAGAGGAAAGTGAGCCTAAAGCCATTCCACCCTTTCCTGAGAGACTATATGGGACAACACAACCTACCCCAGAAGAAACTGAACTTTTGGGAGAATTGAAACAATTATGTGTGAAGATACCACTTCTCCAAGAAATAAAAGATGTGCCTATATACAATAGGTTGATCAAACAGAAGTTCTTTAGGCATCCAGGCAGGCACAAGAGAGATGCCCCAACCATCAATGTCATGGGACAACTATCAGACCTGATGTTGGGGCAGGTAATCTATCCAAAATATCTGGACCCTGGAAGCCCAGTAGTTGATGTCCACATCAATGGAATCATGATCTTACACACCTTGATTGATCTGAGAGCTGAAATTAATGTTATGACAAAGGACACCATGCTCAAACTTAACCTCCAAGGCTCCTTGAGGAAGACCACGACAGTACTACAGCTGTAGACTGCTCCACCATGAACCCTGAAGGGATTGTAGAAGATGTGATTCTCTCCATTGGTTCTTGGGAGTACCCTGCTAATTTCTTAGTTCTCCAGCTGAAGGTAAAGCTCACTGGGTATCCTCTCATCCTGGGAAGACCCTGGTTGGCTACTGCCAATGCCTACATCAGCTGTCAGGTTGGGAACATGACCATCAAGAACGGGCATATGTCCAAACAGTTAGTCCTATACCCTCCTGCCCAACCCTTGCTAGAACATGATCTACCTCTTTGGTTGGAGGAGGAGGATGAGGATGAAGTCTATTCTGCACCACTTTGTGCATTAGAAATTGCCATGGGGGGGAAACTACAAGATGAGGATGATATCATTGGAAATTTAATTCAGAATCCACCCCCCAGTGCCTTGCCATTAGAAGATATAGTGAAAGAAACCCAATATAATCCCTTAACTGATCTCTGTGTGGCTGAACCAACCTCTCTCCATGTTAAAAATATAGAGTTTGACCCAGAAAAAACCTTGAAAATCAATCCATCCCTATCCACTTCCTAAGAGAAGGAGTTGTGCAGCTTATTGAGAAAACATTTAGATGTCTTTGCCTAGAGTTATAAGGAGATGAAGGGAGTGCACCCTTTAGTGTGTACTCATCATATATACATTAAGGAAGATTGCAAACCAGTTAGGCAACCTCAAAGGAGGATGAATCTAGCCCTTAAAGACATCGTTAAGGAAGAATTGCAAAAATTACTTGATGCAGGATTAATCTACCCCATCTCTGACAGTGAATGGGTGTTTCCTTTGGTGTTAGTGCCAAAGAAAAATGGCAAGTGGATAATCTATGTCGACTATCAGGAATTGAACAAAGCCACTAAAAAGGACCATTTTCCTTTGCCTTTCATAGATCAATTGTTAGATGGTCTGGCGGGGAAAAGGTTTTCTCCTTCCTAGATGGGTTTAGTGGGTACAATCAGATTCAAATCAGCCTGGAAGACCAAGATAAGACCACTTTCACTTGTACTTGGGGTACCTTTTCATATCAGGTCCTTCCTTTTGGTTTATGTAACACTCCAACCACCGTCTAGAGAGCAATATTGAGTATATTTTCTGAACTGGTTCATGATGCAGTGGAAATATATATGGATGATTTCACTCCTTATGGTTCTAACTTTCAGGAAGATTTATCTAACCTAGGAAAATTTTTGGACAAGTGTATTGAAATGAACCTATCCCTCAGTGCGAGAAAATGTGAATTTTTGATGACTGAAGGGACCTTGCTAGGTCATGCAATATCTCAACAAGCATTGTAGGTGGACCCCAACAAAGTTGCCATCATCCAAAGGGTCCCACCTCCTCAAAAGGTGAGATATGTGAGAAGTTTCCTAGGCTTAGCTAGATATTACAGAAGATTCATTAAAGATTTAAGTAAGTTAGCCTCTCAGTTTTTTGGTCTTTTAGGAAAAGATGTCGCATTTATATGGTCCAAAAACTATCAAGAAGCCCTAAATACATTGAAAAGCAAACTTGTGACTGCCCCAATTTTGAGAGGCCCAAACTGGGCCCTACCTTTCCACATTCACACAGATGCCTCAAACAAAGCAATAGGAGCAACCTTAAGACAAATTGATGAAAAGTTACCTTATGCCATATACTTTACAAGCAAAAATTTGTCAAAGGCAGAGTTAAACTACACGGTAAACGAGAAGGAACTCCTAGCTATAGTGCATTCCTTAAACAAATTTAGACATTATATCACAGGCTATCAAACCTTTGTGCACACTGATCATGCTGCAATTATATATTTAATGAACAAACTGGATGTAAATGCTCGCATTATTATATGGTTGCTTTTACTGCAACAGTTTTATTTGACCATTGTTGATAAGCCTGGTAAAGAAAATGTTGTTGCTGACTTTTTGTCTAGAGTAAATTTCCCTGTAGGTGAAGAAGGAATGGTGGATGATCAAATGCCAGATGAACACTTGTTTTCTATCTTAGTACTCTCTCCATGGTTTGCTGATATATCAAACTACTTGGTTTCAGCACAATTTCCACCACACCTGTCCTCAAAGGAGAAGAGAAAGATCATGAGGAAAAGCACCCCTTTCACCTGGATTGGGGGCAATCTCTTCAAACTTGGTCTAGATCAGATCTTGAGAAGATGTGTCAGGGAGGAGGAAGTCTTTGACATTCTCTTAACCTATCATGACGGGCGTTGTGGAGGTAATTTTGCAGCGGAAAGGACTTCCTTCAAAATATTGCAAGCAGGCTACTATTGGCCTGCTATTCATCAAGATGTGAGGAGATACACTAGCCAATGTGATTGGTGTCAAAGGATGGGGAAAACTACTCCAAAGGATGAGATACCCATGCAACCTCAAGTGACCTTTGAGCCATTTGAGAAGTGGGGCATGGACTTTGTGGGTCCTATCAACCCTCCTTCAAAACAAAACCAGTACATCATTATGTGCACTGATTCCCTGACAAAGTGGCAGAAACAAAAGCAATCAAAGTAGCAACAGAGGAAAAAGGAGCTGAGTTTTTAAGAGAAAACATATTCTACAAGTTTGGGTATCCAAGAGAATTGGTCACAAATCAAGGCAGTCAGTTCACTTCCAATTTGATTGAAGACCTGCTCACACATCATAAAATCAAGCATAGGACTTCCACAAGCCAATGATCAGGTGGAAGTCACTAATATAGCTTTGGAAGGAATTATGACCAAGGTAGTGAGTAGCAGCAGAAAATATTGGGTAGACCGATTAGTTGAGGCAACTTGGGCCTACAACACAACATGGATGACCACCATAGGGTTCACACCCTCTGAACTGGTCTATGGGAAGAAGGCTTTGCTATCTATAGAATTTGAATTCAATACACTAAGGATGGCAGCTCAGCTGGACCTAGACCTCAGCCATGCACAGTAGGAAATACTACCCCAGCTCAATGGATTGGATGAACAAAGATTGCAGGCCCTCCTCCACATAAAGGTAGTTCAACTTCAGAGGAAGATATCGCATGACAAAAATATCAAGGAGAAGCAATTCAAAGAGGGATATTAGGCGCTGCTCTATGATTCAAGGTACAAAGACTTCAAAGGAAAGCTGAGGACAAGATGGTTGGGACCCTACACTGTGGAAAAATGCAATGACAATGGTTTAGTTCTAATTAGAACCATTGACGAGGAAGCCATCCCCATGCTTGTCAATGGACATAGGTTGAAAATTTACAAGAATCCCCTCTCTAAGCAAGAGTTCATTGAAGATCTGAATAAAAAAATAATGTTAGTGGAGCATGTCTTAACCTCCACACATTGAAGAAACAGAGGAAAAAAAAAATTAATAATAAGGACTCAAGTGAAAATCTCCATGAGGTGCTTGAGTCTCATCATTGGGTTGAAAACCTCTTCTGAGGTGGCCCAGTGATGCAAAAGAGAGAGAGAGAGATAAAAGGATCCCTGGGTGAAAACCTCCCTTGGAGGCACCCAGGGAAGGCAATTAGGGTGAAAACCTCCTTGAGGCACCTTAGTTGTCTTTCAAAAAAAAAAAAACAGAGAAAAGAAGAAAAAGAAAATTGAATTTTAATATTCATTGTAGGTTGCAGGAGGACCACAGGGAGCAAGAGAAGATGCCACAGAGCCTATTTCATCTCCTTCAGACTCTTCTCTATCATTTCTGACCTTTCTTCCACCCCACTATCTTCTTTTCCAGAAACTGTGTGTTCTATAGGAGGCCCTGTGCTTTCTACAGGAGGCTCCTATAGGAATCACACAGAGCTAGAAATGGTTCCGAAAAGCAATTTGAGGGGCTCAGAATCTTTATGAAGAACATGTAAACCCTCCTACAACTATCCACCCTCCTTGACATCCATCCCACACCTGTATCACATCATCATCATCATTTTTTTTCTTTCCTTCCTATCACAGAACAAAAACAGAAACCAGTTTTTAGAAAAAAAGAATAAAAAATAAAGGGAGTAGCACCTCAAATCTCACCTGTAGTTTACCAAGTACCTCTCCATCTCCATCAGCATCTCTGGCATCATCCTCACAACTCCTAACACAAAAAAATAGCTAAAATTTTAAAGGGAGAAGTAGCTACAGGAGCTCCTGTAGGAATTCCTGTAGCAGCTGATCCCATTAAAATCAAGCCACAATAGCAAAAGAAGTGCCACCATGGGATTGAAGGAGACATCTGAAGCTAGATCCAGCCAGAGGATACTTGCACAAAACAAACAACCACACATTAGAAAGCAGAGAGCATGTAGCAAAGGAAATACAAGCATGCAAAAAAGGAAATACAAGCATGCAGCAACAAAAGGAGCCAAAATGCCTCACAACACATACATTCGACTCACAGGTAAGTGACTAACCCACTCCTTTGTTGCATTTGTGTAATTGAAAGATATGCATAAGAGAATGATATGGTTAGGGTTGAATGAGAAAAGGTAGCAAATTAACTGGCCACCCTCATCCAGTTGACTTCACTCATTCGAAGGTGTCACCTCATGTGCATGTAGTCAAACCTAGAGAAAGATCCCAAGGACAGGTAGTGGAGGGTATGCAGACTTTGATGCAATGATGAGAGGTGATTGCGGGAAGAAACCATGATGACAAGGCAAGCGGGGACCAACAGTCCAAATATGGTAATGTACATTTTTTCTAGCTCACCCCATCATCGGAAATATCTAAAAGTAGAAATAAGCACTCCTCCTCGAAACTCTTTCACCACCTTTTATTTTATTCTACCCTCATCCACTTAGCTGCAACATGATCTTTGTCACCACCACAGCCTTGAAACCATCGTTCTCCATCGCTTTCATCCATCCTCCTGCTATCGGTGTTCTATAGGAGCACTTACAGGTTCTACAGGAACACCTATAAGCAGTTCTACATGAGGGGCAGTAAGTTGTTTTTAAGGAGAAAACACAGGTTTTTTGCTTGATTTTTGGTTTGAGGAGGTAGGTTCTATGCATACCCACCTTGGTTATCAATATGTGCAAGGAATGATATAACCTTAAGGAGCAACTAAGACCATAGAAGAAGAGGAATTACATAAAAAATTTCTGCCTGTTTTCTTATAATAAAAAAAACACAGTTTTTTTTTTTTTTTCAAAATTCTTGTCTCCATGATTTGGTGTTCAAAGGGGGCATAAGAAAAATGACAGGTGGATTCATGAGGAAGGAGCGCACAAATTCAACCAGGCTCCATGAACATGCCCAGGTAGTAGCCATATTCACTAGAGTAAATTGGATGCCATTTTTTGAGAAATTCCAAGGGTTTGATGAAGAAGTTGCTCAGGAATTTTCCCTTTCTTTAGTCCCTCACTCAAGGACCCATGCCATTGTTACTTTTAGAGGTCTCTCCATGGAAATCACCCTAGAATTTATCAGTAGGGTTACCACCCTTCCTCTTGGATTACCTTGGAGCAAAGATGAAAAGCCAATTGGACAGACAGCGAAGAAAAACTTCTTCCATAACAATGAACATCTTGTAGAAGACAAAAATGGCATTATAAGGACAAGCATACCCTACCCTTGTTATGAGGTCAGTTACCAAATCATCAAATATATTTATTGTGAAGCAAGGTATAGCATAGTCTATGGCTACCATTTAGACTCCTCCATGAGCTGAGATATGACATGGACACTCCAACACCCCAGAAACTCAACATCCCGTATTTCTCCTATAGTCCCTCATAGACTCTAGCATCAAGTTAAAGGCAGGAGGTCCAGATGAGTTGGCTCACCGTGGGTTAATTAAAACGTTAGTGGAAGAAGCCCTCCATACCTTCAAAATCCCCATAGCATGGGAAATTTTCCGAAACATGACAGCTGAAGATGACATAAAGGCCCTCACACATGATATCAGTCCTTCTGATAGTGAGGACGAAGAGCAACAAGGGGAAGAAGGGGAAGAAACTGAGGAACAACAAGGACAGAAGGAAGAAACTGAAACAGAGAAGGGAGAAACCAAAATAGAGAAGGAAGAAACCAAAACAGAGACAGAGAAAAAGACAGAAGGAGGAGAAAAGGGGTAGAAAAGACAGAGGTGTCTCCTAAGACCCTAGAAAGAGAGGCAACAACTTCTCTCACTTCCCTCAACACCCCAATTAAACCAAAAAAGAGAGGAAGAGGCAAACCTCAATGTATTTCAGGGCTAGGAAGAGCACAAGGATCAAACAAGAAAAACCCCAGCCTTCTTTTACAGTACCCATTATTATTGAAGATTCACCCTTTGCCCAAGGGAAGGAATCCCCTTCCAAGGCACCTATCACTTATGAAAGGGGGACTCCTAGATCTCCCACATGGAAGGAAAAAGAAGAACCACAAGACTCAAAAATAGTTCTACAGGAGGCACAAACTGTTTTATAGGAGACCCTGTCAAGACTACAAGAGACCAAAAAACTTGAAAGAAGGATAGAAGGATAGCCACAGGGGAAGGAGGAAGCAACAGAGGCACAAGAACCTGACCCCTAGCCTAGCCTAGGCTCTTACTACAGTCTTCTTGAGGGGAGAAGAATCATTCCACAAAAATTTACAATCCCACTTTTCTTTGAGTTGGAAAAAGAAAGAATAAGGACCCATAGGTGGATGCAAATAGCCAAATCCAAGGGAGTTGAGGATATTGGCCATGTGGAGAATCAACTCAGAGAAATAGGTAGAGAATTGAGTGCTATCAGACATAAAGTAGCAATCACAAGAACTCACCTTCAAACAGAAAATGAATTGCTAAGAAGAAAACTACAAGGAAAAGAGACACAATTGGCATGCATGGCCAACTGAACCATGGAGGCACTACAATGTAGAACACTAGTAAAATCATATGGATTATACCTCAAGGACCAATGGCTGCATTTTCAGATAAAGACTTTGGCACAGAAAGGCACAATTCCTTTTCAAGATTACAGACAGTTTATGGACCTGTGTGACCAAAGTTCATAAGAAGACAAGGCAAAAATAGCAAAATTTTATTTCCATAACATGGCCCTCACAAACATGAATGTGTGAGACCCTAATGCTAGGCTAGGGGATCTGCAACTATGGCCATGGCATCATGGATGAATCAAGAGGAGTTAAGGGCAGCAAAAATAAGAAAGTTGATGATAAAGGAGAAGAATGAGCCCTTAATGATCAGAGTTGAGCCATCAGATCCCATGGCTCTCATTAGCACACAACAGCTACTTGCAAATAATCCCCAAATTTCCCTTAGGTATATCAATGATCATGCTCAATCCATTGCACATTTTGAGGAAATGGAAAGATTATTTGGGGATGTCTGTATTCATGCTTGTATGAGGAGATGGAACACCCTACCACACAGTCTGCAGATCAGGGAGTATCACTCCCCAACAAGGATGAAAGAAGAATTAAGGAGAGTGCCATTGTACAAGCGCTCTATGCAGAGTTTGAAGGTCAATTGGATTGGCCTCAAATTGAGTCCCCCATTGCTGCTAGGCATGCTAGAAGGTAGAAAAGAGGAAGAAGAGTAGTAACAGTGGGAAGAGGTGGACAGAAAGGTAGGATTCCATGACAAATAAGAGGAGCTCACATCAGAAGCATGGGATGTTAGGGAGGCCACCAGGGCCATCAAAGATGAGGAGATGGACTAAGTTGCTCAGAGGATGAGCAACACCTTTAGTAGGGGGGTGATGATTAGCCCCATAAATGGGTGATTATATGGGCTCATTTTACCTCCTAAAATAGTTTAATCAACCATTCTCTTAGCTTATTGCATGTTTTTTTACTATATTTATGCTTATGGAGTGAGTTGGGTTGGTTATGATGCCATGGAGTCTAATATGTGTTTAATGCATATTTTTGTTGAATTTTGAAGACAAATTCAAAGATTTAATGGACAATTGGTAGCAATAATTCGAAGCGGACAAAGGAGAGTATTTATAGGAGGGAATCCCCCTCATTTATTACTCCCCCACTTCGAATTCTCCTTCATGCAGCTCGGATCACAAACAGCCAAATTAATGCACTAGGAGGCAGCCGAGCAAGTGGAGGATAACTTATGTTTATCTCGAGTTTTGGGAGCTAAGCCTCCCTGATTTTAAGGATGTTTTTGGGAGCTTCATTTGTATAAGTAGAAGGGCCTAGGGCCTCATTAGGGAGTTGGTCGAATTTTTGTTGCAGCTTTTCTCTGCTCAACTTTAAGCTTACGTTTGTTGACAATTTCATGTAATCCTATTATTATTTTGGGAATAAAGATGAGATCCTTTTTGATCTAGCACTGAGTTACCTCTGAGGGCTGAAGCTCTTGAGTTAGGGCCCAATCCAAGCAACTAAGCTCCTCTTGTTTGTATTTATATGCTTTGTTTCAGTTTATGGATTAGTTGCTGTTAGATAAATTTCTTTCTTGGTTAAGAATAGGTTGCTTTTGGTGATTTTGAAGGTTGTTTCCATTTGAGTTTTCTATAGTAGGTTGAACAGTGATGGAAAGAAGATACGAAAGGCCATCAATAGAGCCTTGGCCTCCTTTCCTCCACTTGGGACCATGAACTGACACTAAGACCCTCTTGCTGCCACAAAAATGCAGATTTTCCTTCTCCATAGGATCTCTAGTGTTGTAGTTTGTTAAAAGGTTAATGCTTTGCTTTAATTCTCTTTCACCATGCTCATTTTTGTCTTTGCAAAAGTCTTCTTCTGTGCTTTCTTTCCTTGTAGCATTTCTCAGCATTTACTTTCATAGATCAGAGCTTAGACTAGCTTGATGCAAAATGTTGTTTTTTGATGTACTTAATTTCCTTCATTGCTTGAACTCGTTGTTTGATTTTCAATTCCTCTTACAACAAATCTCTTCTCAGAGCAAGTCAGCCTATCAGCCATCACATTCTCTCCCTAATATATGCCCTACAGGTCACCCAAATTTCACCTCAAATCTACCTTAGTTTTCTTTGTTTTTCCATAGGATTTCTTCCTCTCTCCCGACCATCTTTCCCTCTCCTAGCAATCCTTAGTGAACCCTAGGCAACCTAACACATCATCCCAGCCTCCATCTACCCTTTCCACCCACTCTCACACCTTCAAAACCTTCAAAACTGTTCTCGGCATCCTCCCGTAGACCTCCTGTAGATCCCCTACAACCTCTTTTAGATTTTCAATAGGCTTCCTTTTGAAGTCCAATTGCAGGAAAAGTCTCCAGAAGGCAACCTGATACTTCCTAGGACCCATCCACACCATCCTACAACCTCTCAAGTCCTGAAACCGCTCTCCATCGCCACCTAATCACTACCACATTCACAAACAAATAAATTACACGGATGAAAATTTCACATAAAAATACATAAAAATCCAAAAAGATGTTTTTCCTCATTTCCTTCTTGAAATAGCTTGAGTAGATGTTGTTTACTTCTTTGAGTAGGTAATGCCATTCATTTCATGGTTTTCATATCTCTTTCTGCAAAAGTATAATTATTTGGTTAAGTAGGGTTTGCTAGGTTTACTTTACGTTTCAGTCTTCTTTTCCTTTCTGCAAGTAGAGTAGCCTCTGTAGAGTAAGCTTTCCTTTCTTTCATCACATATAGAGCTTTTTTTGGAACCCATAGAAGTTGGCTTGAGTTCCTAGCGATCTTTCGCCAGCTGACCAAGTGACAGCTGCAGTAAAACTAGTACTTGTTCATACAACATCGTCGCTTCCAAGTTTTTTACGAACTACCGGATTGGTAAGAGTAAAGTAGCCAGCCCAAGAGTTGCAACATTATTGCTGCAATACTGGTGCTCACCACACACTTCCTTGTTTTTTCTGTTTTTGTATTCATGATGCCTCTAGTTGTTTGTTTCCACTTCCCATTGACTCTTCAGCTTCTGCCATGCTTGTTCAACTTCCTCTGTGCTGGCTTGTCTTGTGGCTTCCCTCTTCTCCATTGATTTGGCTTTTCGGTTTCCTCTACACTCACTTTCCATCAGCTTCCTAGCTTTTCGATCGCTGTGTGTTAAAACTGTAACAGAGCCCCGTTTCTTTCAATGATAACAAGCACACACAGAGCTTTATAGTGAAATGAACATGCCACATCCCAATCGAAATCACCATCAACTTGATTCAACCTACTAAACTACCGGGAGCATTCCTTAGTGTATTTTTGCCTCCAAACGCCGCACAAGCCAAAAATTCAATTACACAGGAAATATGAGCAAAAACAAGCAAACAAGCTAAAGGGTGAACTTCAAGAATCAATACACCCACATTGATACTGTATCAAGTCCGCAATATAATCGCAATCGGTGCTCAAGACTTCTGGAGGTCCTTTATACATCAAGACCATGGCATCGTCGATGGCCGATGGCCGATCCTCCACTGGATGCAATATTATATTAAGCCATGTTATAATGTTTAATTGGGTCCACATGCGTTATTGCAATCAGTGCTTAGCAGGAGGATAGCCCTTTTGGTATTGCGATGTGCGTGTCCCGCTAGGGCAGATGTGCACTGGGTCCGCGTATATGTATCGCAGTCGGCGGTTTGAGGTGATGGCATATAGCTGAACCGCCAATTTTCATTGTCACTGATATTTATGCGTATGCCCGCTCCGATAGTGTATTCCGCTATAACTCTGTTTTTCGCCTCCTGATGGTGTAAATGCCATATAACTAAGTCTTCCTATGTCTGATAGTATATGACATATATGCATATTTTTTGGCCGTCGATAGTGTTAAAGCATATATATATGGGTTTTTGGCCATCGATAGTGTTAAAGCATACATATATGGGTTTTTGGCTGTCGATAGCTCCCAATTGTGTATATGCAATCCATATGCTCTTCAATGGCTATGATGGCTCTGTCTTCTTCCTCCAATGGCTTTGTCTGCTTCCTCCGATGGCTCTGTTTGCTTCCTCTGGCTCCTCGAATATTGCCATATTGACATCAATGGCAATTTGTGTCCAACAACATCAACTTCCTGGGGTTGTAAATTTGGCATACGATCTATGTTTAGCTACCATAATACTTCATTTTGAAGATCTCAAAGAGAAGGCCAAAAAGAAATGGACAAGTTGAATTGAGATGTTTCTAGTTTCTTCGTTTTCCCTAAAAACTCTGTTTAGATCCTCAAAATGGCTCCAGAAGTTCAAGACCTAAAAAATTGCCAAAAATAATAAATTGTGCTACAATTAAGGAAACTGAAAAACTGAAAAAGACAGTGTTGGGGGTCCAAGTGGAATAGGCAGGTGGCCACCAATATCCACTTGGATCATGAGGTGTGCTAGCTAACCACTACAACAAGCCAACCAATAGAAGAATCTGGGGAACAGTTGGACATGTGCAACCCTTTTATTGGCCGACAAGTTTGTGGTAGATAGAAGTCACTTTCAAAAGGAAGTAAGGGAGCAATGCAACTTGAACTTTTGGGAACTGCAAGAGACCAAAAAAAGGGGAGGATCATTCGAACAAATAGGAAAAAAGAGAAGGGAATAAACATATCAAAATATTTGAACAACAAGAAAGAATTGGAACTATTGAAGGAAAACACAGAGGAAAGGTGGAAGAGATTTGGGAAAATAAGAGTGCAAGAGTAGGAAGGATAATTCAAGTCAGACAAGACTCATTCGAAAAGGGCAAGGGGATACATTCAAACTGCTAAGGAATTTCGTATTTCTAATTGTATAGGACAAACATTCAAAGAGGAGAAGAGAAGAAAAGCTAGAGAGAGTAGAATGATGAGGAAAAGAAGTGGAAAATTTAGGAAAAACATAGAGCAATAGAGAAACAAATTTTGGCTAGCAAGAAGTTAGGAAGAAATCAATTCCAGGTGAGGAAGTAATTTCCTCTCGAGTACCCATTGACCAAAGGGTGGAGATGATGTTTCTTAGAAAGCAATGAGGGATGGGGTGGAGGAATTATTCCTGGGAAAATTACTAGAAAATGTTTGGAGGCTTCCTTGCCGGAGTCCCCAAGTTGGGTGGAACCATAGTGTTGAATTCATAAGGGTGGAGACAACAAGTCTCTAGGCTCTTTACACACTTTGTTTTTTGTAACTCATTTGGTGGGTGGAGGTGGAAGAATCTCTCTAGTACCTGATTCAATTGGTGGTTGTGTTTAAATCCCCTAGCAGAAGACGCCTTAGTATCTGGAATATGGCTCAGGGATGACGATTGTAAGGGAGAGCTTGGCTTCAAATATCTATGGTTGGGTGGAGAATTATTGTCCTAGAATCAGTTGCCTAAATTTTTTTCAAGATAAGTGTCTCTCATGTATTCTCATCAATAGCAAATATGTGTTTACATTTATGGTCTGAAATGGTGGTATTAAGGCATGAGACATGACTGTGATATTATTATCTATATGATTGACTAATATGTTGTGTACATGTTTTAAAGGTGCTAGAACAATGTGTGATGGTATGGTTAGGTTACAGCAATAATTAGTATGGGAATAATTTATTATTACAATGTAGTGATTATGTTGATTGCAAGCTCTTACTAACATTTCTTATGTTGTTGTGTGGTAATACTGAGGATTTCTTCCACTTTGGTCCTTATTGACTTTTTATTTTACATGTTGAAATTCTCCAAGTCTTCAGTAATGTATACCCCAGTTATGGGTATGCATCTCCATCTTATCAAGAACTCAAGCTTAAATAAACCTTACATTTTTGTATTGTGAATGGCACTGCCTCATAAGCTTGGATAACTTGGTTTTATGTTTCCTATACTTAACATAATGATACATATTTTTTATTCACATGATGAGGTAAAATTTCTCAATGATGGGTGATATATTCTATAGGATATTTTGGTGTTGTAATGATTCTAAAAAATGGGTTTTAATCCCTAATAGATTTTTTGTATTAGGGAGTCTAGACTGGAACATAGATTCTTTGTTTTGAGTGAAATAACAATGGTCATTGTGCCATTTAAATTATATTAAAGACCAAGTCTGGGAGGAGGTTCAATTTCCATGGATAAAGCCAAATTAGGATGGTGGGGTTGTAGGTTCTTGTGTTATGTCAATTGCAACACTTATATGATTTTCTCAGTTAGCTGCTCTCTATTGTAATAAGTACAGATATATATCCTTGTAATTTCAGACCCGACTACTAAATAAAAAAATGGAGTACTGAGATTATATATATACTTCTATTATGACAAAGGAACCTAAGTGTAAGCTATTATAAACCTAAATCAATTGTGGAAATGGCGGCACCTAATCGTTGTTACAAGGCTTAATGGCCTATTTCAATAATATTGTTATAGCATGGGCACATGTCTATGAGCATATATTATGTATCAACTCTAGTGGGTGAAAATTAATAACCTATAGGGTTTTCGGCATCATAGTTCAAGAGATTAAAGAAATATGGTGTCGTAACCAAGTTATTCCACTACTCGTGGTATGAATTTATGGTGGATTGATAATATCAAAGGTAGACTATAAAGGTGGTGTTATGTTTTTTTATCACTCGATGTAACCTTGTGTATTAGGTGTAAACTATAAGGAGAACATTTTATAGTGTGGGCCTTCAAGCCATGCCATGGTGGGTAGGGTGCACTGTAATGTTAACCTAATACATAAACCATCACATATAACTCTAATATTTTGGAGTCTATATAAACCACTGGGTCTTACTCCGTGTAACTATGTCACAAACCTCATTTTGTGTGATCATTGTGTGAAATGGTCAATAGTTGAGGCCGATATTGTGGTGGCTAGTTTACATGATTGTCAGGGCCTACCAATGGGTAGGAAGGTCGGGGTCAGGCCCAATAGAGAGGGATTAATAATCGAGTTTTCTTTCGTCCAACTTTTTGGAGGTTTTTCTAGTGGGTTTTTATGGTCTAATTTCTCTAAAATCTGGCAGGAATTTATTGAAATCACAAGTTTGATGGGTAACCCTACACAATGGAAGTGCCCTAGGGGTTTTTCAAAGTGTTGAATCCATATATACTGCCAAAAAACTAGTTTAAATATCATATTAAGATTTCACCTCAATTTTTTCTACCAGATTCTGGCATCGGAAAGTCCAAATAATCGCACTAAAAACAGCTAAATTGATAATTGTTATTAGAGGATTGGGCTGACCTCAAAAACATTATATTATATAATGTTTTTGAGGTGAGCCCAATCCTCTAATAACAATTATCAATGTAGTTGTTTTTAGTGCGACCTTGGCACGTGTATATTGGTATATGGTGGGGCCTATGTATGCATTCATGTATAGGCGTCATATAATGTACATTGAAAACTAATGAGTTGTGGTTTATAAATATATAACATATATAGACATATACATGCTGTAAGGGGCATCAATGCACAAAGGCTGGATCGACGGTGGAGAGGCGACCTCGTAAACCATTGGATGAGAATGCAATGGGACCTACCAACCTGTGATGTTACCAAGAGGGGGAGGGTCCTGCTTCCATAGAAGCCATCGGATGAGCATCTAACTTCAACGATGTAGATCTCAATGATAACTCCCTCCCTGTGACATCAGTGGAGGGGATTCAATCCCCACCCACCATTGATCTTTTCTATCATTTCTTTACCATTAGATGAGGATGATAATAGAATATTTATGTATATGTAAAAGATACATATGAGCATCAATGTATATATATGTAGTACATATGTTTATAATTCATGTCATCAAGGAGTGAGCCCCAACAACATAGGGAATATCTATGAGCTTGATTATATATTATATAGAGTGGTGCAACTGTT
>APFE030851175.1:0-13896 GCA_000404065.3 Pinus taeda | reverse complement strand
ATAACATATGCGATGGGGCCACATATTATGTGAACCCCTATTACATTGTAGCCATGTGGTTGGAGGCATATATGGGTCGCATTGATCTTGGCCACGAGACATAATTATATCAGGGTGATACGCCATGTAGGTTCCACATAGCAGAAAAGAAAAGGAAATTAACAATGTTAAATGAATAAAATTTTAAGAAGGTGTGACTTAAGCTCTAGGAGTCCAAACTGGATGAAATTTTATATCACCAAATATGTCTCACCAAAACAAATACAATTGTGACCTCTATTTTGAGTTTCGAGAACTTGAAGAGAAAGACAAAAATTTATCCCACTTTTCTAAGTGTTTATTTGGGAGACAAGATTAGTATGTGAACACTTAATTAAAGGTAAGGTGGGGTGTTTATAGGTGGTATTAGAGCACCCATGTTCAACAATTGACCTGGATGGGCTCTACCATGAGAAAATACTATATGGTGATGGCTTGTAATTGGCTCTCAAGATTGCAATATTAGACTTTATCTTGAATTATCATAAAGTCTCTAATATTTCCTCATCCTATTCCATAAATATCTAATTCACCCATATGGTGTATTCTCCTCGTATAAAGAAATTGAAGAATGTGGCACAAATAATGATACTACCACATGTGACAGTCTCGACAAAGGGACTCAATGAAGCTAATGAATGTTGATCTTAGCATATGATAGTAGGGGTCTCAGTAAAGAGACTAATAATAGTTAAGGCCGATAATTTTGAGATGCCTTGATTACTAGCCATTGAATAAAGGCTAAAGTTAAATTGTTGTTTGAACTTGGTACAAAGGCTAAATGGAATTAATGATGTTGGTTTGGGCATAGTAACATGTTTCCAATTATAGTTGAATTTGTCAAAGGAATCAAAATCTTTTGAGAGATGACATGTGCATGTGCATGTTGTAGAAAATCTTGTAGATTCACAAGCTCATACAATTTACTAAAGAAAAGGACAAGAATCTACTTCTACTTTCAACCAACGGAAGCCAATAGATCGATGAAAACAATATGAACCAGAAGAAGATAAATCAATGGCAAGACAAGATGTGTTTGGGGAAAGCCACTACTTAAAACCCCGCTATTTGTATTGCATATATAAGAAATATGAGTGAAGATACAAGGCTTGTTCTCACTAGAGCAACTCTGCACAAGTATGCTCAACTATCTCAGCTCACAAGCTAGCTCTTGGCCAACGCTTGGCCAATTTTGCAGCTCTCCAAGCCGCTAATCTCTTGCGTAATTCCTAGGATGAATATCTTGTATTTAAAGGGAATTCATGCTTCCAAAACTGCACAATCCAAACATAGGACCAATCTCTGATGCATGCATGATATTTACAGTCCAGTAAATAATACCACTGATAGTACATTGGCCCTGCACTCTAGTCTCAACTGGGTATTTCTGAAAATCGACATGCATGAGTTTCTCATGAGGGAATCTTCAGTTAACTGGAGTAGCACTAGTGGATGCACTAGTGCACCAACTGACTGTTAGTCCTCTATTAGTTCCACAAATAGTTTGGAACTAATTTAACTGAACTTAACCCAGTAAACTAAGCGATTTAATTTCCAACTCAATTTAAGCTCATACTGGACCCTTAAAACTTATGGAGAACATATACATGACTACATAAAGACTTCCAACTCGAAATCCTAAGCTAATTAAGTTAATTAAACTTAATTAACTATTTACAAGTTTCTATGAGAATAAAATTCAATTTTAATTCTCAGTTTAATTCAAGGACAAATTAAACTATAATTTCTTATTTCCATTTCTCAACAATCCTTCCCAACAAGAAAGAGATTATTAGCTACCCCAATCTTGTCTCTGTGAAACTCGAATTTACATATTAACAATGACTTTGTCAAAATGTCAGTGTTGTTCTTCCATGGGAATGTACTCTAACAACATAATCCGTCTCAAAACACAATCTCTGAGATGATGATATCGGATATCAATATGCTTGGACCGATCATGAAAAAATGGATTTTCATATAGTTTGATACAACTTTGATTATCACAATAAATCATAGTTGGATCCATATGTTAACCAAACAAACGAATCGAGATCTTCCTCATCTAGATGACCTCACATGTTGCCTGACTCGCAACCATGTACTCTGCCTCTGCCGAACTGAGTGCAACTGATCTATGTTTCCTGCTGTACCAAGAAACTGTCACTAACCCAATACTAAAGATCCCTCCCGATGTGCTCTTCTTGTCAGATGGACTCCCTGCCCAATCTGCATCATTGAAGCCTTGAAGCTTCACTCCCTCTGTCAGTCTATACCATAATCCATACTGAGAAGTGCCCCTGAGGTATCTCAACACATGCTTTGTCGCCTTCCAATATATCTTGGTAGACCTAACCATCACTTGAATAAGTTGGTTAACTACATAGCACATATCTGGTAATGTGTTCACCAAGTACATGAGTGAACCCACAAGTTTCCTGTAAACAGTAGCTTCCACTACTTCCCCTGAAGTAGCATACTCCTTCCTCCAGTTACCTACTAAAGGAGTCTCCACGGGTTTGTTTCTCTCCATGCGGAATCTCCTGAGTTTGTCATTGGCATACTTGCCTTGAGAGGCAAACAACTCCCCATCTCCCTACCATACCTCCATGCCAAGAAAGTAATTCGTGAGCCCCATGTCCTTCATCTCAAACTCTCTTTCAAGGTCCTCCTTGCAAGACTTGATCAGTTGATCATCACCTGTTAGTATGATATCATCAACATAAAGTACAATGATCAACAATTTACCTTCCACCACTATGTAGTACAGGATCGCATCCGCTTCATTCCTCGTGAAGCCCAACCCGGTGAAGTAGTTATCTATCTTGGTGTACCAAGCACGAGGTTCTTACTTTAGCCCATACAATGCTCTCTTGAGATGGCACACATGTGAACCACGGTCAAAGGTTTCAAAACCTTCAGGCTACTCTATGTACACCACTTCCTCAATCATTCCATTAAGAAAGGTTTTCTTCACAACATATGATGTATCTTCCAACCCATCTATTATGATAGTGTCAATTATATCTGATTGATGAGTACCTTGCAATAAGAGTAAAAGTCTCATCATAGTCAATCCCCTCTACCTGTAAAAAGCCATAGACCATAAATCTAGCCTTATGCATCTCCATACTACCATATGCATATTTATTTACCTTGTAAAGACAACGGGAGCTCACCACTGCCTTGTCCTTCGGTCTTGGGACCACATCCCAAACACTATTACAAAATATGGAGTCATACTCCACCATGGCATTAACCCAAACTGGTTGCTGCACTGCTTCCTTAAAGAAAGGTGAATCTTTCACAACACATTCACCCATAAGATCCATGTATCTATTGTACCTCTCAGGTGACCTCCTCTGCCTATAGTGAGAATTGGGTGCTCCCACATTCTCCCATACATCTTCCAACAATATGTCAGCCTGTCTGGTGCGCTTTCTTCCCTCTATGGAAGATTTTGCCTAAGTAGACCTCTCCACTCCCAGATCCTCTGCATGTGGTTGATCCACATCAATACGAGGCTCCTCAACCTTAGGAGCTAAAAGATCCTCATATGCATGTAGTTCAAGCTCCCTCTCAAGGGAAATTCACATGGCCTTCTCCTCATAGGATCTGACATCCTTCCGAACCACTATCATCCTACTAGTTGGAAAGTACACCTAATAGTTGTGAGGTGTATCATTGTACCCCACAAAAATCCCCAACCCTGTTGTTGGCTCAAGATTCTTCCGTGCATCTTTGGTCACATGGAAATATACCGATGACCCAAAAATCTTGAAGTGACCAACATCTGGCCTCTTACGGTTATAAGCCTCCTCTAATGTCTTCATCTTAAGTATCTGATGTGGGCTACGATTCTGAACATAAACCGTTGTGTTGCATGCCTTAACCCACAAGTCTTATGGTAGGCCCTGATCATGCAACATCGCCCTTGCTACCCCTACTATGCTTTTTTTCTTCCTCTTGGCCACCCCATGCTACTGAGGTTTATGGGGTGTCGTCAACTCCCATTTAATCCCTTCCACTACATAGAAGTTCTTAAACTCGTTTGAGACATACTCACCACCATTATTACTTCATAGAGATTTAACCTTCTTTCCTGAATCTTTCTCCACCAATTCTTTAAACTCACAAAACTTTGTGAAAGTTTGATCCTTTTTCTACATGAAAAATATCTAACATTTACGAGAATAGTCATCAACAAATAAAACATAATACATGTGTTTGGCCGTGGATATTGTCAAGAATGGTCCACACACATCTAAATGGACTCGCTCTATATTAGACTATGCTTGAATATCTCTATCGTGAAAGGAATACTTGGTGTATTTTCCCAAAGTACACCCCTTGCATGTATCAATTTTCTCAAGCATACCTTTGGGAAGACTGGTAGAGATCCGCTACAATATCTTCAAATACCCATGATGCAAGTGGCCTAATCACATGTGCCACAACTCACCAAAATCTCGGCTCTACACCCTTTCTTCTTTTATTCTCAAAGAAGCACACTCCGCTACCTCTAGCTTATAGAGATTCTTCACTTGAATCCCTATCTTCTTTACTTGACCCGTGGCTATGTGTCGAAGGAATGCCTTTCCTTTCGAGAAGATCACATCATAGCCTCTATCCTCAAGCATGGCAACGGATACCAAGTTCTTCTTTAGCCTGGGCACATACATAACATTATTCAAGGTGAGTGGATCCCCATGCTCCCTCTAAAAAGTAATTGTGCCCAATCCAGTAGCACTATACTTCCCGCCATCACCCATCTCGATATGCATCTAGAGGTCTTTCTCCTCCAGGTCATTGAATAACTCTTTGTCGCCAGTCATGTGGAATCAAGATCCACTGTCTAAGTACTATACACTTCCCATCATTGATGACACCATGCATGCAATGAGGGAAATGTCCAATTCAAATTGAGAGGTAAAAGCCTCACCCGCCACTCCTCCTGAGGACTTATTCTTGGTCTTCTTGAGTGGATAAATTTTAGCAAATTGGCCCAGCTCATGACAATGAAAGCACTTAAATTTCGTCATGTATTTCTTCTTACCTCCATGATAAGAATATTATTTGGAATGGGAATATTTCTCTTTCCCCTTCTTCGCCTTAATCGCTAAGGCACAATTATTTTCATCATAAGATGAAGAACCATCCCTGGTGTTCCTCCTGATCTCCTCCTGCATCAAATCCGACCACAATCATTCCCAATCCAGAAACTTCTCCCAACCATTGAAAGAGTCCTGATAATTATGCCAACTCTTTGGGAGTCCCAGAAGAGAAAGAATAACCATATCATCCTAGGCGACCGTGATTCCAACACTTCCAAGTTCATCATGACATTGAGTGAACTTGGTCAAGTATTTTGGAATAGTCTCACCTTTCTCCATTTTGATTTTTCAAAGTTTGTCCTTCAGTGCCAATTTAATTTGGTCATTGTTGTTCTGATACAAGTCCGTCATTTTTTTCCGCATAGCATACAGAGTTTCCTTTCCATGGAGACTCGAGACAATGTGGTCTTAAACTCCCTCAAGGATTATCTGCCTTGCCTTCACCACACACTTATTCCATTCGGCCAAATGCTATGAATTTGATGCTATTGTCTTAGGAATTTCTTGATTAATGAATTCCTTCAAGTCATTATCCTCTAGCACAACCTCAATTTCGTCCCTCCAAGCTATAAAATTTGAGCTGCCTTCCAAGGCATACTTGAGCCGCAAATCGTACAACATCATCTGTCGATCTTGAATTATGTATTGCAAATTCAAATTTCACGTGTAACCCAAAAATCAAAACTTCGAAACCTCCTCTAGTATATTGTTATCAACTCTGATACCATGTAGAAAATCCTATAGATTCACAAACTCATGAAATTTACTAAAGCACAGGACAAGAATCTACTTCTACTTTCAACCAACGGAAGCCAATAGATCGATGAAAACAATATGAACAAGAAGAAGATAAATCAATGGCACATAACACAAGATGTATATGGGGAAAGCCATTGCTCAAAACCCTACTACCTGTATTGCATATATAATAAATATGAGTAAAGATACAAAGCTTGTTCTCACTAAAACAATTCCGCACAAGTATACTCAACTCTCTTAGCACACAAGCTAGCTCTTGGCCAACACTTAGCCAATTATGCAACTCTCCAAGCCCCTAATCTCTTGCGTAATTCCTAGAATTAATAGCCCATATTTAAAGGGAATTCATGCTTCCAAAATTGATCAATCCAAGCATAGGATCAATCTCTAATGCATGCATTATATTTACACTCCAGTAAGTAATGCCATTGATAGTACATTATCCCTGCACTCTAGTCTCAACTGGTCTTTCTTAGAATCGACATGCATGAGTTTCTAATGAGGGAATATTCAGATAACTAGAGCAGCACTAGTGGATGCACTAGTGCACCAATTAACCTTTAGTCTTCTATTAGTTCCACAAACAAGTTGGAACTAATTTAACTAAACTTAACTAAGTAAACTGAGTGATCTAATTTCCAACTCAATTTAAACTCATATTGGACCCCTAAAACTTAGGGAGAACATATACACGACTACATAAATACTTCCAACTCGAAATTCCTAAGATAATTAAGTTAATTAAACTTAATTAACTATTTATAAGTTTCTATGAGAATAGAATTCGATTTTAATTCTCAGTTTAATTCAAGGACAAATTAAATTGGAATTTCTTGTTGCTATTTCTCAACACATGTGAAAATTTTGGCTTTTGAAAATTTATGATTGAGAAAAAAATAAAATAATTATATATGTGTGTGTGTGTGTGTGTGTTTGTTTATTCATGTCCTGGATCTTGAGGCATGTGATTAATCTATGGATTGATATATGTTTTCAATCGCAAGGCAACATGCTTGGTACAATAGGGCAAGGAAACAAAGATTTTTTGTATAGTTATTGATGCATTAACGCGTGTGTATATATGGAAAGTCATTGAAAGGAATTGTAAGGTAAAATAGGTTTCCATAAACTCTTATAGAATGCTCGAGCTGAGATTTTATTTATGAACCATTGGAAACACAAGGAATCATGGGGATTGGCTTATTGTGTCCATTGAATGGTTTGTGCATTGGTGTTTCACAATTGGGTTTCATGTTTGATTTAAAAAAAAAAAAAATACTATGATTGGTGCATGGCCATGCCACTTTGTTTATGGTTTTGTATTGTTGATTGGATTTTTAATGTTTCCTTCATTTTCTTCTTGTTATTTTCTTCTATGTTTGAGTGGAACCCAACAGGAAATGTAAGGCCCAGATAAATCCTAGTGCATGAATAAAGGACATCTAAAGGAAAGAAAGAAAAATATGACAACTAGTTTGGTTGGTTGGGTCTATAGGGATAAATGAACAGTGGCAGGACAACCATGAAAAAGGTAACAAGGAAAGGTAAGGTAAATGGTTTGAGTTATGTTATGTGTTATGTTATGTTATGTGGTGGGCCCTTGTGCTATGTCGAGTGGGGGCGCGTGAGCCTCTGGATTCCCGATCATAATATTCTTGTCAACAGAAGAATACTTGGTTTGGTAGTGCCCATACTCACGGGGTAGTGAATGGGCTTACATATGTATATATATACTCATCATAGGGTAGAGGGATCCTTTGGATTCCCTTTATGATTGAGGGTGGAGGTAAGCCTTTGGATTCCCTTGTTGCTAAGGGAAACAGATATTGTGGAAGAGAAGAGAAAGCATTGGGTGCTTGTTGGGTTTGGCAATTGATCTAGTGTGTGTACGGGAAAAGAAAATGCCACTAGAAGCTAGCCTAGTTGGACAACTAGTCCAACACGTATAAGGGCAAAAGAAAGAAAAATTTAAAGATAAGTATTAGTATTTTATTTAGTTTTGAATTTGAAAATTATGAACATGATCTAAGATCATGATTTATGATGGTTGGATTTGAGCTAACTAGATGTGATATTTTGTACATGATGATTTTATCGAGGAGCTAATTTGATCATTGTGATAGGAACCAAAATAGAATGACAGATGTCACCTCATTGATAAGTCACCAACGAGGTATAATCTGAATTATTACACTTTCTTATGATGAATCTAATGGAAATTTATGTTCTTTGATGTATGAAGCATGGAATATTGCCTAGTTTGAGTGGTTGGAGTTGGTTGTAAGAGAAATAACAGTAGTAGCCAAGGGATTAGAACATGCAACAACATGTTAGTAAAATATTTCAGGAACATGGCCATTATGGGACACTCATACCCAATAGTTTCCATTAATTTCCATGAAGCATGTTATGACCAGTATGATGGTTTGAGGCAGGGATATGCTTGGTTTGTGACCCTTCTGATGAGAGGAAATATTTCCGAGGAATGGATCACCTGAGGGACTGGGAATTAGATAAGGGGATATTTGGACTTGTAAGGTGAGTCACTGCATGGAAGGGGGTGACATGATTTCTCGAGGGACTGGGAAGTTTAGAAGGGAAGGTCAGGGAATGAATTTATTTGGTGTAAGAACCCTAGATTGATTTTCCATGTAAATAAAATAAGAACAAGGTCATGGGGCATGCATTCCAAGCTTAATGGAAATTGGAAAAGGCATTGGCAAAGGCAAGAGAAATAAACATAAATTTAATATGAGAATAAAGGAAAAAGGAGAAAGGAAAGGAAGAGAATAAACATCAATGATAAAAAGGCATCAGATAAATAGTTCACAACTATTTCCAGTTTAGCTTTTGATCACTTTCATAAATAGATCTCTAATTGAAGAGTGAAGAGAGAGGAATCAATTGGACAAGCAAGAAAAGGAAAGAAAGGGAGCACAAGGAGAGGTTGGGAAGAGAAGCTACAATAGGATTACATCGCAAGTAATAAGTTGCATGTGTGATTTCATTATTGAGATTTGGATGCATGGTACATACATTTGGTTATTTAGTTGCTTTGTTATCATTGGCATGGGATTTTCCTGGATAGACAGTGCTTTTCAGCCTTACCTTGCATTTTCTTGGATAGCCATGGTGTTGTAGATTCCTTGTTTGGTTTAAGCTTTGGATGGTCGATAGACTTCGGATCCTGATGAGGTAGTCTCAGGAAAATCCCAAGGGTCAAGGGTGGAGATGGTATTTCCCCTGGAACTCTTGACAGATGGGTGGACACAGGAAAATTCCTCTGGGTATTGTGAATAAATTTGGAGGAATCCAAGCTTATTTGGTGTTAGTGTTTTCTGGACCAGTTTAGGTGAAATCAATATGGTTGAGGGTTGAGGTGGTTTGGCCTTTGAAAGCCCTAGTTGGTTCTATTTTTCTTTAACCCATATGATCCCACGTTCATGCTTGGAATATGGCACGGGGGTGATTGACTGGAAGAGAGATTTTGTTCAACTCAATATTTGGTTGGGTGGTACATTGAAGTCCTTGACTTAGTTGGAATTTGCATATGTTAATATGAATTATCTTCTTATTGTGATCAATGATCACATGTACTGGTTATTGTGTTTATTTTATTACTATTTTGTGATGGTTTCATTCAAGTTATATTCTAGTTATAAGCCTGGTTAAATGACGTGCTCTTATTATGGATCTTATTCATGATTTGATAAGTTAATGAAGGATATGTGAATGCACGAGCTAACTATTGTTGAGAGGTCATTGAGCCTTCTTGACATTTCCTTGATGAAGTTAACAAGACATTGAGAATATATGCATTCATGACCTGTAGTTAGTATGTTTACCATGTGTTTGATGAAATTTTCTCATGTGTTTGACAAATTCTGGGCAAGATCTATCCTTAGTACTTGTCATATAGAATTGTCATCACCTTAGATTTTATTCTAGAAAGTTTTTGGCTATTATGAGCAGTGGCATGTAGGCTAGCCCTGAAAATGTGGCACTGATTTTTGCGGCCGCATGCAAGGAACTAGAAAATTTCAGTTGTAACCCCATGGAGGGAGGCTTTTGCATGCAACTAGAGATTTCCAAAAGCACTCACAATGGCTTATGTGTGTAGCTGGGATGTGAGCTATGTTAGAGTCGGTCTGGTTAGTCCTCCATCAGAGATCAAAACTCTTTATGCATTTCATGTTTAGGTGTCCCGCTCCATTCTCCCAGTTGGATTCTGCTAGGGGCATGCCATAATCTGATGGAGAAGGTCATGATAGTCATTCCCCCTCATGTCTGGCTCCTACTGGCTCAGGTCTTTTGTCAATCATCATCAAAGTCCATGACAGTCAAGGTTTGGTCCGTTAAAGGACAAAGGTCATTTCGAGGTCTAGGTCTAGGAATTCATCAATTTGGTCTTTGAACATGTCCAGTAAAGCTATGCAGGCCAGAGTGAGGTCCTTACACAGTTATGGTTCAGAGAGCTTCATCATCATGCAAATAGACTTTGACTCTTCTTCAAAACTCTGTTTTGAAGAAAAGTCAAACAGTGTCATTTATGACAAAATTTTCAAAAAAATCGCCAGTTTACTTTTTTAGATGCAGTCATGGTTTCCGTGGCCAAATGTCCTGTTGTGCAATCCCTACAAAGAGTGTCGAAAATTTCATCATTTGAGCTAAAATTTCAAAGGGAAAGTGAAAATCAGTGTGTTTTAAAGTCAGTGAAAAAGTGCAAAACTCAAACATTAGAAAAATGGGTTTTGAAGAGGCAAAAATTAAACCCATCTCTTCCAAGGCTATATATACAAATTTTTGTCTAAAACAAAGGCATTGTGCTATTACAAGCCTTGGAGAAGCATTGTGAAAGTGTGAGTGTGCATTGGTGAGTGATTGAGTGAGTTGGAGGCAGCTTTGGAGGGCGCGGCGCATATACCCACGAGCGCGGTGCACACAGAGGGCGCGGTGCACACGCAACCTGCCCACAGTGCAAATTTCCTAAGGGCGCGATGCATACCCAGGGCGCGGCACACTCGGCTTTGCGTGCGGCGCATATAGACAAGGGCCTAAACAAGTGCCCAAACACTCCCAAATTTTGGTGAAACCTATCAAATTGAGAGGTAGGCTCTTTAAAATCACTTGCTCATCAAATTTTGTCAATGATAGGGTGTTTATAGAGATATTTCAATGCCACCAAAATGTATAAAATCGACCATAAGAAATCGCCAATAAATTGATGGCTAGGGTTGTTTAAATGTCTTGTAAGTGCCAAGCTTTCACTCCACTCACCTTTTCCCCTCACCCATCACTTTTCCCATCCTCCCTCTCTCATTTTTCCTAAAATCCCTACCCTAAACTACTACCAAACCCCCTACCCTATCCCTCCACTATTTGGTCAACACAAAACCCCAAACCCTACCCCATCAAAATACCCAAACTTCTCCCATATCCCTAACAAATTTCTCCCTATAACCCCTATCCCCATTTCATCACTCCCTTCCTAACAATCCCTATTTCATTGTTCCCCTTGGTAACAGATATTACAAAGGCACCCAGCCTCACACCATCATCAAAAGGGAAGCCTAATCACAGTCCACATCACAGTCATGACATCACAACATTCGTTTGAGTATGAGATGGAGACATAGAGTGACTCATCCTTAGAAGAGCAGGCTCCCAGGAGACACCACAAGAGTGGCAAACATGTCAGGGATGAACCCACTACCCTCACTGAGTTACAAGCATGCCCTCTTGCCATGTCATGCTTCCAGCACCTATCATGTTTTTAATTTTGTCAAAGGGTGGCAAATGTCAGAGTCCATCATGGGTTCGCCCGTTTGTTTGTGCTTCATCTACATGGAGGTCAGTCCACCTTGGCCGGGGTCACTTTCACATTAACACCCGAAGCTATATCAGTGGCAACAGGTATACCAAATGTTGAAGAACAGTGGCATAAAAAGAAGAAGGTGGAAAGGTAACACTATGAGCCTTACATCAAAGCCAGATTCTTGAATGAGCTCACAAGCGTCTTTCCCTTCAGATACTTGAAAGATGAGTATGCTCCGCTCATGAGATTGATCATGAAATACTTCAGCTGTGAGGGGAGGTTCTCTCGACTGTATGCCTATCACATCCGCTTGCTCATGCACTTTACCAAGGTGAGGATGATGAACCTCCTGTTTTTCATATGCAGGAACATAGAGAGGATGAACACTTTCATGCTGCATAAGACCCCCCAGCAGCAGCTTAACAGTGTGTTTCACTTTGCTCTTATCCAGATTTTGGTAGATCATCAGTTGGGATTGTAGGGCATTGCTTCGGAGGACTTCATTTCCCGTGATTTCTTCAGCACATCACAGGTACTATTAGAGCCAGAGCAGGAGTTGGGTGGTCCTTCTCATCAGCATGAGCATCATGAGACCACTACCATGCCAGTTTTCATTACATATCAGAGAGGCAATAGGCACTTGTTTGCAGCAGCAAAGCGAGTGTTACCTCCACCCAGGGTGGAAGGAGCCTCGTTTCTGGAATCGACTACACAGGTGTTGGACAATGGTAAGAAGCCCGTATATGATGAGGGGCCATCAGGTGTGTAGGAGACCGATGTCATCCTCATTCAGGATGATGAGGCAGAGGAAGAAAGTGCCAAACTTAGGATGACCATTCAGGAGCAGGACTCGGAAATCTAGGACTTGATACTCAATATGGAGATGGCTAGATGGGTCATCAAGTATCTGGAGCAGAGGAACAAACAGCTTGAGGACCAGCAGGCGATCATGGAGCTGCAAAGCATCCGTGAAAATCAACAAGCTGCCTAGCATAGGAGGATCGAGCTCACTACCTTGGAGCAAGAGATCAACAACGACCGTGAGTCTTGGTTAGATCGGGTCAATCTACACTTGGAGAGACTTTTGGAGAAGGCAAACAGGGACAAAACCATATTGAGGAGGATGGCTTTTCATTACAGGGCACGGAATATGAGCGCAAAGGCCCGAATAACGAGTTTGAAGGCCAAATTGAGCAGAGCAACAAAAGAGGAAAAAGAGCAAGATCAGCTTCGAATCTTGGCTGATGCTTCTGTGGCCCAACATAGGAATTTGGGAAAATTTTGGTCGCATGGAAATTTTTTGGCACAAACACAGGTTTTTTCTCTATATGCGCCGCGCCACTGGTGCGCCGCGTAGGATTGGGAGCTCCAAATGAGGAATGGTTTGCATTTTTGGATTTAGCAAGAAATTTGGGCACGATTTGAGTCTCCAAGAGGTCAAAAACACCCAAAAAATGGCCTAACTGCCCCTATTTTGACATATAGGAAGCAGCCTTGGGAGAATTAAGATTTGGAGGGACAAATGAGCTCCACATTCAAAAATTCCACTTGGGTTGGAAAGTAGACAGGACGAGCTTTCCAACGAGCACACGTGGGCACATTTTGGACTCCTGGAAGTGTCTCAAAACTGGCCTCAAAGTGGTGCGACGCATACAGAAAAGGGCGCAGCGCATATAGGAAAAAGGGCCCAAAATGCCTCTGTTTCGCGAAATTTTGCTTCCCGAATTTTCATAAGTGGGCCCCCTCATATGCACTTCATTTTTTTGGCACCTAAGGTGGTTTTAAAAGTATTTTCACTCCAGATGGGCAGTTATCCAAGTGGAAAAGGTGTAGAAATTTTGAATAATTTAACACATATTCAACAAAGATTATCCTGATCATGTACTATTGCGGAAAACATACACAATACATAAGCTCCTCTACGTTGATCATCAATATAGCAGCATCAATAACAATAAAACATCAAGAGCATTCACACATTAACACAGTATGTATCCCGGGGAAAGCATCTCGCTAAAAACCCCAACTATCTGTATATTAAATGATTGAGTCATGTAACATTACACAGCATAATACTTCTCACAAGTATCTCCACCTCTGTTACACACAATACAGCTCAGATTTGATCTCCAAATCTCTTCCACTGCTTACCTGCCTCTACTGCGCAAT
>APFE030851163.1:17775-31797 GCA_000404065.3 Pinus taeda | reverse complement strand
TGTAGTACCTTGAGGGTCATTGTCATTATTGGTGATTCCTCTCGCGCCTGTTAACAACTTACATCATTGGCTGGTAATCAGGCGATGTCTTTCCATGTTTGACTCTAGAACATTTTTTCACATGGATAGACTTGTACTCCGAGTGAAGATTGAATGTGTTTTGAAGACCCCAGATCTATTTTCATCCATCCAGGCTGCGATATATTCAAGAATATAAAGACATCAAGTGTACATCATTGCCGAACAGATACTCATCCAAATCAAAGGATGATGGGTCCATATCATCAGTCTGTCACACAGACTATTGTCTGTCCTATGTACATGAAAATGAATTTATAATGCTGAGCATGGGAATGCCCGCCTCAGCTAGATCATGAAATATTTTTGTCAAAATAATGTATTGTATTGTATCTTATTACAGGTCACCTCCCAGCTCGGAACAATTTCGGATTGTCATAGTAAAGCATTTCACCCGACATCAGAAAGATTAACGACCTCATGCTTTAGGGGGCAACTGTTATAGACATTTTTGGGCACTTCAACCCCAATCATAAATGTCCATAAACTAAGGGCTCCTAAGTGACTAAAAGTGTTGCTTCAATACCTAAAGGAACAAGGTCAGCTGAGTACATCATCTCCCAGAAGTTCTCCACTAAAAACTGCTCATAAATGGTCAAAGCTGGACCATACTGAAAGCTCAGTGCACAGGGTACGATGCATATGACCTTCCTAGTGTACAAGGTGCGATGCATACTGAATTTCTCCTCTGTAGGGTGCGATGGTCGGGAATGGACAAATGGTAGGGACAAAATGCAAGGTGGAAGATCATGGAATCTTCCAGAAGCTTCCCGTCTGACACTTGCCTCTCTATTTTCGACCAGGGATGAGTAAGAGATCATCATTCTCCAAGTGGAAGCAGGAACTATCAAAGAGAGGACACTAATCAAGATCAGAAGATGACTCACCTCTTTGTAATCATCTATATATGGATCCCTCATCACAGAGATCCAGAGGCTGGAATTTTGTATCTTATAGAGAAGTGTTGTTGGTTTTTCTGGTGTACATTCATAGTGTTGGGTGATCTAAGCTTTGCTTGAGGTGAAGAAGGGCTTCCTAGCTGGAGGATGATGCTGGGTCAGAACATATGGTTGTAGTCCTCTTGCTACTTTTCATCTTAATAAATCTATTCTAGTTTTCCTCCATATTCTTGTGTACTTGTTTATATATGCATTTGTATGGTTAACACACATCTGGTCCTGTGTTATTTATGAATATAGATCTTTGTTTCTTCGATAGTAGCATGTTGCTGGGATTCCACAGGTGCTCTTTGAAGCTGGGAAGACAAAGAAGAAGTGGCGAAGCTCTATCAAGAAGGAGAGGAAATCAAGCGCAAGACTAAGGTTGGTCTTCTTAGTTCTCCTCTTGTCTATTTTCATAAAGGAAAACAAAAGTATAATTTACTTGTTTGTTTCTAAGATAGCCACCCATCTTAGTGGGAATACCAACATCCGAGTGGACACTATTCCCGATAACAAAATGGCGACTCCACTAGGGAGTGACTAGATTGTTTGTTAGCCTATCTATCTTTGTTTCTTTTATAAACTTACAGAGGGAGCCTGAAGTCAAGCCAGCTAGCCTTCGAACTACATTTGTTATACAAATGCAAAGTAGATCAATGCTGCTTCAGTCTATCTCTAGGTTTTGTTTATGAATTAAACAATCGATCTACAAACAATCTAATTTCCCTAAGTGGTGGCTCTAGTAACCTCTTTAGATCATCCCTGTGTTTTACATACACTGAACATTACTTACTCGGCCTAAATCCTTGAACTGAATTGCAAACTGTGAGTGAAAACTTGTTTAAAGTCTCGCACTGGTACCATCACACCCTGCCTTCAAGGCAGTTTGTATGCATTGCACTTCCTGAGTGCAGTAGGTGCGTTGCATACTGGTTTCACTGTGTAATAGGTGCGATGGTCAGGGAAGGTTAACTTTACCTTCAGACTCTGGTTTTTTCTCACTGTTTTCAGTCCTATTCAGGAGTTTTGCTATCTGTAGTCAGTGTATTTCTGTGAAAACCCCCTTCTCTTGCATTATTCCGCCTCCTTATTGCAATGAACTGTAAGTGTTTTTCATGTATTGTGCGTCATTTTCAGTTCTCTTTTGCAAAAAGTAGCATAGTCGATCTATCGTTTCTGGATCTGAAAGTGTCGTAGCTGTCGTTTTCAGTTTTAGAAGACAATCCCATTATTCTTGATAGTCGATTATACAGTTACTATTGCATATGATTTGAATTAGTAGTTTTTAAAGTGTCGAAAAACAATTTTCATTTCGAAATCGCAAAGTGTCTCTCTTGCTTTCACTTCATTTTGAAAAAAGAATTTTGTTGAGTACTGTCGCTTTAAAAATAATTCAGTTTTGCACATAGCTTTCTTAACGTCATTCACACATTAAGAGAGTTGAAAAACAAATACATGCATGTGCATTTGCATTTTGAATGCTTGGCTTGATTTAGGACTGTGCATTTTAGTGTGTGCTCTGTGCTCTGTGAAGAAAAGATGCTTTAACTTTCTTTCCTTAGTAGCTAGGATTTTCCATTGCCAAAAAAGATTAAAACGTTTGTTTATCATCTTAGACTTCCATTTTAGGAAATTATATAGCACACATCACGCGGTGAACCTGAAAGGCAAATTGTTAAGCAAGATCAACTTAAAATAAATTTAATGAATCTAACAACGCTTTGGAACTTAATGCACAACATCTAGAGGTCTAGGCTAGAGAAGTATTCCGGCATCGTAAAACCTGGTAACTATTATTTTCAGTGTTGGTTGGGTGATTCCTCCACTCTGAGATGGCGAGTGCCAGTACGGACTTGTGCTCCCACGTACCGTCGAGTATATATTGGGAGACCACAATAGGCTGCATCCTTTATCCTTAGGAAGCTGTGTCTGCCCCCCTATCGATCGCAATGCACTGAACACAGCATTCGGGAAGATTGACTGTCATACCGTAAAAAAGTATTCTGCAGTTTTGCGATTGGTTTGGTAATCCTCTCTGCCTAGATCTCAAGAGAAGTCCATTTTGATTCTTTTCAGACTCCTTAAAGGAAAAGGTCCTCTAAGCACTTGTCACTTCAGGCTCAATAAAAATCGAAGGCGACTAGAGTCATCTTTTGTTTTTTTCTCGACTCTTTAAAATTGAAAAAACAAGTTGTGTCAAAGCGTCTAAAATTCATTTAATTCGAAAAACATTTTTCCCTTTTTATTTTGAGTTGATCAAGTAATCCGCAATCGTGGAAGAAAGTCAATCAAAAACTCGTCGTTCGCGGAGACTTACGAGTCAACCGTCGTTGACTCCGGAAGCAAAACCATTCCGGACGAAGCGAACTCATTTAACCGGATCAAAGTCCCCTAGGTTGGTTGGAGCAAGCACTCCAACATCCTCAGAGACTCCAGTTACTCCGAACATTTATGGTATCCCTGCCTCTACAGAAGAAATTCCGCAACAGCAAAATGACATTACAACTGATCCTAGTGTGACGGTTAACACTTCTATTCCTGAACCGGCTCCGTCTACAGCCAATTCAGAAGGTGTTACTACCCAATCGTCTTTTTCTGCAGAACTTACATCTTCTCCGGCACCAGAAATATTTTATAGACCTGACGGTCTGCCTCTTCCTCCCGGATTGATTGCCTTAGAAGAGATTGTGGAAGATCCTCCATCTGGCGCTCCAACACATCTTGGAGCTGGGATCGCCCTGTATCCTTCTTCATCAGAAGATATTCACCCGCCATAGGAAGTTCCTGAAGAATCGCTGAGGAATCTTTTGGATAGGCTTAATATGTCTGAACAACCGTCAACATCAAGGACTGTGTTACCCGACACAGCAACAGTAGAAGCTCCTTCTGTTATTCCAACAATGTTCGCCGGCATGCCATCTGTCCCAACCAGCTTTCAATCACTGGATGGAGTCCATCCAGGGGCTATCTCGACAGTATGGACTGTTCCCATTTGTTCGTCTAGAATTATATCTGGAATCTCTTATGTTGAGTCTCAACAAATTGATCTGTCACAAGGTCAATTTGGGCAAACTAGTCCCTAAATGAAAATCATTCCTTTGAGTACTGGATTACCGTTGTATGGAGGGCCGTATACCCTTTCATTACCTTCCTCGGAAGGACAACCATGCGTGAGTTCACAACAAAATTTGGGTTATGCTGGAATCAAAACTAGCGATTGGGTGCCAATCCTGTCTCAACAACCAAGAGTTGTATGCTCAATACAACAAAGTTTACCTATGACAAACATCCCCTCTACGCCGGCTATTGTGGTAGTATCACAAGCACAAGCGTCACCAGTTGTATGCCAACCTCAAGTTTCGCAGGTTGTAATGCAACAAACTTTTGTACCCACGACACAACCACAATCACCAACTAGTGGAATGGCATAGGTTCAAACGGGTAACACCAACCCCCATCTTGGTCAAACAGTCAGTACTAGACAACAGCCCATGACTTCACAACCATGGCTGGTACAATACCAACAACCGCAATTCCAGCAGACTTACCAAGGATATGAGCAACAAGTCTTTACAAGTAATGGGCAGCCGTATCAACCATATCATAATGGTTATGCCCATCAACCTTACCAAAGTTACCAACATCAAATGCATTATGCTGGTATGCAAAGACCGACTGCTCAAACAATTCTGTCTTATCCTGGGTATGCTCAACCAAGCCTGAATCAACAGTTGCCTTTCGTGGCAACTTTAGAGTTACCGGGTCTAAGTCGACTAACGAACGATCCAATTGCCTACACCCCTTGGTGGCCAACGGTTCCGCATAAACTTCCATTTGATATTCCTAAATTTAATGGAAATCTAGGCGAAGACCCGTCGAATCATGTGATGACCTTTCATCTATGGTGTTCATCAAACACTCTCAATGATGATTCGATCAGGCTTTGCCTCTTTCAGCGCACGTTAACTGGTTCGGCAGCAAAGTGGTATATTGAACTGCCTAGAGCTTCATTTGATAACTTCAGTACCCTAGCCACAACCTTTTTAACCCATTTTCAGTTACCTATAAGGTACGAAATAGGAACTAAGCTACTTACCAATTTTAAACAAATGACAGCCACTCACATATCCGATCATATTCATGAGTGGCGACGTCGTCGTAGAATGGTAAAAACATATGTTCCTGATCAAACTATTGGCTGAATGGTTTATTAAGTCACTGTTACCCGCTATTACAGAAGATGTGGCAAAGGGAGGAGTTGTCACTGAGGAGCAAGTTATTGCTCGTGCACAATATCTAGACTTGATCTATACTCAGTCTGGCATGCTCTACGATAAAATCCCTGATGCTCCTAGACCAAAATTTTCCGTTCCTCCGCCTCCTAAATCAAACAAAGGCTCTCATGCCGGCGATGGTGTGATAGGTACGACAAGCACTAAAACCGCAAAGGCTACATCGAAAAAAACCCGCACGGTTTCGAGTCAAAATGCAAATGAGGAACTTCTAGCCTCGGAAGTAAATGTTGTGTCGACAGACAAAGGCAAAGAACCCAAGCAACCAGGAGGCAAGAAGAAAAAACAAGGGAAAAAGAAGAACCAGGAGAACTCACCTCCTAAAAAATCTTCTGCAAACCCTTCCGGGAATAAGAAACCAAAAACTCCATGTCATATATGTGACGAGGACCACTGGACCAATGAGTGTCCATGTAAAGATGAACTTAGAAAATTCTTCAAAAGTTCAAAAACCTCGGCTGTATTGACTGATCCGTTTCCAAACCCAGGAACAAATCTGGTTGCTAGCGAAAATGCTTCCCCATCCCAAGTACTAATGTTGTCAGTTTCAAAGCAACTAAATGATGCTCTCATATCGACAAGGAGTAAAGATTAAGGGAATCCATAGATGTTGAACAACAAGGATAATGATCAACCTAGTAGTTCAACAACAACTTCGACCAAAGTTGTGCCACCCATCATTCCTGAATTAACAATAAAACCACCAAAGGGGGTAGTACACAAATCAACGTTTAATCCTCGTGCCCGAGCAGCATAGCACTATAATATAGTGGAGGATTTAGCCCAATCACCATCAGCGATGTCGACTATTGAGGTACTATAAAATTGCCCCTCCCAAAAGTAGGCTATATTATCAGCAATAGGTGGGATTGACCCAACAGATTCCAATCTTGTATCTTTTAATCATAAAGGATACGACCCTCAGTTACCAGCTCAACTAGCTTTCCTCATCCAAGTAAAAGCCCTCAACAAAACTGGTCATAGAACAATTATTGATGAGGGGGCATCCACATGTATCATGTCGATGAGTTGCTGGAAAACTCTAGGGTCTCCGTCCTTGTCACGATCATCGACGACATTGAAAGCATTTGATGGATGAACATACACCCCGTATGGGATACTAAGTAACTTACAAGTCGAACTGGGGGGGAAAATAGTAGAAATCGATGTTGAAGTTGTCGACGGAAACCTCGATTACAACATCCTACTGGGAAGACCCTGGATATATGCCATGGCAGTCGTTGTGTCGACCTAATTTAGGAAAATTGTATTTCCTTCCCAAGGAGGAATTACAATCATCGACCAACGAACGTTTCTCCCCAACAGTTCACAAGTTACGGGAAGCATTCCGATGATCCATGGAAGCCCTAGCATGCTTCACAATATCGGCGTAGGCCTACTAAAAGACCCCACATTAATAGGAACCTTTACCCTACCACCTCCAACAAATTTGGCGGAAGTGGCTAATGTAGGAACCTGCAATATGATATCTTCCATTCAAAAGATGTTAGAAAACGATGTTAAAATGGATCATTCGCAAGTTTTGCCTCTAACCCCACTGGAAATATTATAGCAATCAATGTTTTCAGCATGGGAGGAAAACTAGCATCAACGATCATCAAGCGTTTGGATAGATAGGTCTAAAGAATATGGCACCCCTTCAGATCCTTGGTCGCATGTACACTCTACAAACGAAGGAATCATTCAATCGATGATGATTGATGGGGCACCATGGGAAAATTAACACCATCGTTACCATCTTCTAAACTGGAAAGAATATAATTCCAGCAACCTACACCATCCTTCAGTATTTGACTTCCTGATGAATACTGTAAATACGGTGGATTCCAAGAGAAACCTATCCAATATCGAAGAGACTACTGCCATAAATATCTCAACTAAAACAGATGTTGTAGAGAATATTCATGTTGGCAAATCTTGTTCTTCTTCAGAATTGGAAATATATAGCACTCTCTTTCGCGAGTTTAGAGATGTCTTTGCTTAGTCATATGATGAAATGTCAGGTGTTGACTCGAGCATAGTTGAACACGAAATTAAGATGTATCCAGATGTCAAACTGCTACGACAGCGGCTAAGGTAGGTGCACCCCAAGAAAGTCGTTGCCATCAAGGCGGAAGTTGAAAAACTCCTCCATGCTGGTTTCATTTACCCCGTTCCTCTAACTGATTGGGTATCGAATATTGTTCCTATGATGAAAAAACAAGGAATGATTAGAGTGTGCGTCAATTACAGGGATGTAAATCAAGCTTGTCCAAAAGACAACTACCCTACACCCTTTATCGACCAGATAATTGATGAATGCGCTGGATGCGAAATCTTTTCATTTATGGATGGATTTTCCAGGTATAATCAAATAAATATCCACCCACAAGACCAGTCAAATACTGTATTCATTTGTCCATGGGGCACATTCACATATCGCAAGCTACCCTTTGGTTTGAAGAACGCAAGGGCAACTTTTCAGAGAGCAATGAACTATGCTTTCCATGACATCAAAAACATCGTTCAACCATATCTCGATGATCTCCCAGCTCATTTGGGAAAGTGGACCAATCATCCGCGCCATTTGAGAGCGATATTTCTACGTTGCCGACACTACAAGATACGACTCAATCCGCACAAATGTGTGTTTTGTGTCAGTTTTGGTCGTTTACTTGGCTTCGTAGTCTCAAAGGATGGGATTCGTCTCGACCCTTGCAAGGTTCAGGCAATCATCGATTTGCCTCCACCTTCAAACTTGCTTCAGATTCAAAAACTGCAAGGGAAAGCAAATTTCCTCAGGAGGTTCATTCCAAATTATGCCAAACTAGATAAAAGTTATACTCGTCTATTGAAAAAGGAAGTACCCTTCGTTTGGGAACAGGTCGTGCAAGCCTCCTTTGATGCTTTAAAGAAATCTCTAATACAAGCGTCATTAATGTATGCTCCTGATTTCCAAAAAGACTTTAAACCTATATTTGGTTGCAGCAGATACGACCATAGCAGTGGTTTTAGTTCAAGAAGGCAATGGAATTGATCCTATATATTATTTAAGCCGAAACTTAAATGATATGAAAATGAAATACTCCTACGTTGAAAAGCTCGCCCTCGCAACTGTTCAAGCGATATAGAGATTTCAACACTACGTCCTCTTCAGGAAAACTACCATTTTATCAGATTGCAATCCCATGACTTATATATTGTCACAACAGTTGCTGGGGGGCAAATATTCAAAATAGATAGCAATTCTACAAGAGTTTGATTTGGAATTCAAAAAATCCAAATCAAAGAAAGCCCTGGTATTTTCATAGTTACTATGTGATCTCCCATCGTCGTCCAACGATGCAACATCCGAAGAAGCAATCGTGGATGAAAATTTGTTTCTGATATCTTCAAGCAATATGTGGTATGGAGATATAATCATTTATCTCCAGATACAAACATATAGGTCTAATACCTCATGCTCCGAACAACAACGTATTCGATACCAAGCAAAAGACTATGTGATCGTCGGTGATACTCTTTACCGTCGTGGTATCGATACAGTTCTGCAGTGGTGCCTCACCCATGAGGAGGCCGAAAACATCTTGAATGATTGTCATTCAGGTGCATGTGTGGGGCATCAATCTAGTTATGCTACGGCGCAAAAAACTTTGCGAGCAGGATACTTCTGGCCAACAATGTTCAAAGATTGCATAACCACAGTTAGAAGTTGTCATGCTTGCCAAATTTTTGATAGCAAAGCCAGAAGACCACCCACACCACTGCAGCCAGTAGTAGCTGTTGGGCCATTCGCCAAATGGGGCAAAGTTTTCATGACATGTAACCCCTCCTCGACCAGGGGGCATGGGTATATAATAGTCGCAGTAGGCTATTTTACCAAATGGGCCGAGGTGATGCCTACATTAAACAACAGTGGCAAAACAGCTGCCCTTTTCTTTTTTAATCACGTAGTCTCTAGATTCGGCATTCCATAGGCCATAGTCACAAATCATGGATCGCATTTTCACAATCACATGATGGTTGAGTTGGCTGCCAAATTAGGACTGTCCCACGATAGCTCTACTCCATACTATCCACAAACTAATGGACAAGTTGAGGAAATCAACAAAGTCCTAAAGCGCATGCTACAAAGGATGATCGGAGTCCACAAACAGGATTGACACCTAATCCTGTACTCAGCCTTGTGGGCATACCGAACATCGCTAAGAAATGCAACTGGGTTCACACCTTTTCAACTTGTGTATGGTCTGCAAGCAATCTTACCAGTTCAATGTGAAATCGCATCCCTCAAACTCGCAGTCAACCTTCTCCCTGGAACCTCATAACAAGAGGCTCGTTTCTTGGAACTAATCCAATTGGATGAAACCCATCGTGATGCATCTTTGGCTAACAAAGCTCATAAGAAACGAGTCAAAGCACAGTTCAACAAGAATGTCAAACCTCGCGTCTTCTCAGAAGGTGACTTGGTCTTACTTTACACCAGGGATCAGATAAGTTGAGAGTAGGGAAATTCAAATCATTATGGATGGGTCCCTATATTATTAAATGAGTATTAGCAAAAGGAGCCTACGAGTTGATGGACTATGATGGGATTCCACTGGCGCAACCTCGCAATGGGTTGTACCTCAAGCGTTACTATGCTTGATTTCACATAGTAATCCTCATGCTTTTGTTACATTTTTGTTTTCTCCAAGAGCATTTATTTTGGTTAAGTAATCCACTTTTTGCATTCGTTGCAAATGTCGAACCTACTGGAATCATTCGTTGGATATGTCGACGGAGCAAGTCGTAGTTCGCGGAACCTGTCTTTTGCGGCATGGGCCATTTTCAATCCCAACAGCGAGTTAGTAAGTTTCAGAGGAGTGTGTATTGGTCGGTCTACGAACAATATCACTGAGTATAGTGCATTGATAGAACTCCTTTCTGATGCCATCACACAGGGAATATGCTGACTTGTCGTCAGGCTAGACTCACAGCTCGTCATTCTACAACTCACCGGCATCTATTCCGTACGAAACCCAGCTATCTATCACATGTTCCTAAGGGTCAAAATTTTGGAAAGACAGTTCGATTTCATCCAATATCAACATATTTCCAGAAGTTTAAACACATTAACAGACTCATTGGCAAATTATGTTTAGATAGACATTTTGCGACATTTATAAAAAGAAGATCACATCAATATATGCAGCAGGACATGTAACTTAACCAAATAAAGTCCAAAAATCAAAAATATATTTCATAACTATTTATAGTTTGTACATAATGTTCTGTAACCAAGAAAAAATCAGTCAAATGACCCAAAACTCAAAATTCTAGGGGGCACCCTAGTCTAATGATGCTGGTGATAACAAGTCACCGCCTGTGCAATCATGTGTAAAAGCCTAGTCCATCGACTCGACACTCCAGTAGTATGTCGTTGCAACCACAGAGGCAGCTCGTCGGTCCTCACATCCAGGATACCAAGGGTAAGACCCTTGATCTAGTCTTTTAGTGCTGAAAGAGTCTCGACCACATCAAGGTCGCGAAGGATGGCCCTCCTAACAGCCTCTCCTGTTGGAGCAGTCGTTGGGTCTCTGCGGTGTATTGTCGGTCGAACTGGTCCAATGTCTACATGAGCACATGAGTTTTGATTAGTCTTGATCAAAAAACATAAGAACATTATAAAGAACAATGAACAAAGATATGGTCAGAAGAATTACCCATGACACCCCCCTGCTCGCCAGCCGGTAGCACCAAATCCAGGTCACCTCGGAAATCCATACCAGCATATGGGAACCTGGCATAAACCATCTCTTAACGATCGAACCAGTCGAAGAAGGTCTCAGAAAAAGAAATCTGGGGCTGGCCAGCATGCCGAGACATGAGGTCAACCCATCTCTACATCCGTGGTTCAGTCGGTGGAGGTAGGCCAAGTGAAATGTACTGCGGCTGCATCAGTGGGATTCTCTCCAAGGCGAAAGTGGTCAAAATAGAACCATAACCAAAGTTCTTGGATCTTCCGCTTTTCACCTTGGTCAATTGTTATTTCATCACAGAGAGTACTGCATCACACCAATTGAACACCTTCTGTTCAAGGCATTCCAAAGCATACTGCATATAAGACCTGTTAGCTATGTGAAGAGCAGAACTACCAGCCAGCCTAGAAAAAATGAACAGAATGGTCCGCAAGGACCGGTCAGTGACATCTCGGATATTGATCTTGCCGTCCATACTCGACTGAGATCCCTCTCTGCAGTGCCGGTGAATCTACTCCCTCACGGACTCACCCCCACGGGCGGAGCCTAATAATGAGAGAGGGGCACCATGCCTCGATAAACCGGTCAAAAAATAGATGTCCACGACTGTCAATGGGATCGATTTGCCCCTAATCTGGAACACCTGGTTGATAGGATCCCAGGAACTGAGGAAATATTGCAACAAACTGATTTGTTGCCTCATGCTAGAGATACGGAAAAACTTCAACAAGCCACAGTTCCGCAATGCAGCTATTGTGCCTGGATCATGTAAAGCAATAGTGTCCTCTTCTTCATGCTCACGTTCTCGCCATGTAACAACCATTTTGCTCCAATGAATCTCTGAAAAACAAACAAGAGAAGAGTCAGGATCTTCATTTGGTAAAAAACAGGCAAAACTCCATGAGGAAACTGTGTAAAAACTTTCCTCTCTGCGCCCATTGCACCCTAGTAAGTGTACTGGGAGCGATGCATATTGACTAGTCAGTGAGAAGATCAGTATGCATCGCACCTTTCGATTAAGGAAGGGTGTGATGGTCCCAAGGTGAGTTCTTCAAACCCCAAAGGCTCAGCAGAACAAGGAAACAAGCTCAGAATCCAAAATGAAAGGCATGCAATTGAAGAGCACAATTTTAGCTCCTACCTGGTCTAAACGGCGTCGAGAATCATCCACAGAATCTCCTAGAATCTGCTGGTGAAAATCAGGCGGGAAAAGCACCTCCAGAGCTCCAACAAACCAAATTCAAATGAAATGGTAAAATGAGAGGTAAAAGTCACTTTTAATTTACCATGCACATAATTCAAGTAAAATACTAGTGTTCTTAACTCATTTATCAGGCATATGTTTTCATTTCTAATCGGTTTGATGAAGCAAATGAACAGGTAGTACAATATTTGGAAGAACAAAATGCTAATGGTGAATCAAAGACTCATTGACCATCATTGCGAGCAATGTTACCGCAGGGTTCAAGTTCGTTAAAAAATAAACCCCCCACAAACAGTTTTAGCGCATAGTTCAAGCTCGTTAAAAAATAAACATAATTCATGAGAAAATGTTTCCCCCAGTGTTTAAGCTCATTAAAAAATGAACTGGTAAATAACCATTGTGAATGCCTTATCACCAGCTTTTGAGCCTTGGTCGTGTTCTCATCATCACCTCCACTTTGTTTTTAGCCGATCATTCCCCCCCATATGATTGTTTACCCCTTCGAGGAACATCTAAGAAAAGTGATTCTATTAGCCATCCTTGTGACACTACTGTGATTGGAAAATTCCAAATCTTACCTGGAATCAGCTGCTACCCAAACCCATCACTCATTCCCCGAAAATGAGTCTTCTTTAAGCTCTTTTCACCTGACTCGTAAAATATGAAAAGATTGTCGAGCAATTGGCCTCTCCGGCTTGTTAAAGTCATCGGAAGTGCTATCCCTCCTCTAGATTTTAATCTTTTTGGACCATAGGGATTATTACACAAAAAGATCGAGTGCTTCCCTTGTTCGGCTCATTAAAACTATCAAATATTCATCCCTTTTGTATTATTTTACGCTTTTTTGGACTTAAGGGATTGCATGACGAAAAAGAATCGTTGGAGTCTCCTTTCCGTTCCTTTCAGACTCTCTAAAATTGAAAGGGACCGAGTTATCTTTGTCATTAAACTCGTTAAAACCAAATAACAACAAACTCGTCCACATGGACGAGAACGAGTTTCATTGTCGCTAGGCTCGATAAAATATAGCGACAGGTTCACCCGAAGGGCGGACTATAGAACAAGCATATGTTATTCTCCTCAAGCTTGAATTAAAGAGGTACTAGTCAGTAATGACTGGGGAAAACTGGGAAGAAAACTTGAAGAAACTTTATTGATAGCAAGTCACTCTTGAACATGACACTTTCCTTCCGCATCCATGCCGGATTTGGTTGTTCCATTCACTGGTCATCACCATTGGTCCATCACACCATCCATCTTTGGGGTTAACGCTACCAATCCATCGTCAGTGTCGCTGATACGTTCAAGAGAAGTCATTCAGACAGTTCAACTGTGTCTCACCCACTGCAATACATTCATGCTCCATTCCTTCATGACCGCCACCCTGAACCCTGTATCGTCAGATTGTTTTCACCTCCAAAATCATTTTCTTCGTTTCGTGTCGTTGATGTGGGATTCATTAAGGCCCTCCTGCGACGGGTCACTTCTTGTCGACATCAGCTCAATATCCAAGAAGTTGACTTAGGGACAACCCTTTCAGTACTTTGAAGCTTGCATGCCTCAATGGCAAGTTTCTCACTTTCGGCGATAGGTTTACATCAATGGCCTTCGATTGAGATATTTTACACGGTGTTCAATGCCAAGTCCTTTTTCACACCACGTGAATTGTACTGTAGTACCTTGAGGGCCATTGTCATTATTGGTGATTCCTCTCGTGCCTGTTAACAACTTACATCATTGGCTGGTAATCAGGCAATGTCTTTCCA
>APFE030851163.1:1704-17442 GCA_000404065.3 Pinus taeda | reverse complement strand
TGCCTCTCTGTTTTCGACTAGGGATGAGTAAGAGATCACCATTCTCCAAGTGGAAGCAGGAACTATCAGAGAGAGGAAACTAATCAAGACCCCAGAAGATGACTCACCTCCCTTCAATCATCTATATATGGATCCCTCATCACAGAGATCCAGAGGCTGGAATTTGTATCTTATAGAGAAGTGTTGTTGGTTTTCTGGTGTATATTCATAGTGTTGGGTGATCTAAGCTTTACTTGAGGTGAAGAAGGGCTTTCTAGCTGGAGGATGATGCTGGGTCAGAACATATGGTTGTAATCCTTTTGCTACTTTTCATCTTAATAAAGCTATTCAAGTTTTCCTCCATATTCTTACTTGTCTATATATGCATTTTTATGGTTAACACACATCTGGTCCTGTGTTATTTATGAATATAGATCTTTGTTTCTTCGATAGTAGTATGTTGTTGTGATTCCATAGGTTCTCTTTGAAGCTGGGCAGACGAAGAAGAAGTGGCGAAGCTCTATCAAGAAGGAGAGGAAATCAAGCGCAAGACCAAGGTTGGTCTTCTTGGTTCTCCTCTTGTCTATTTTCATAAAGGAAAACGAAAGTAGACTTTACTTGTTTTTTTCTAAGATAGCCACCCATCTTAGTGGGAATAGCAGCATCCGAGTGGACACTATTCCCGGTAACATCAGGCCAAATAGTTAGATTTATTTGGTTTGAATAGGATATGAGGGATTTGAAAGCTTAATTTAGTGTTTGGTTTAGAAAAGAATGGAGTCGAAGAGATTCTTTAGGAGAGAGTGAGATATTTCTGGATTTGAACCAATTTTGGTTCATGAATCCACTTTTGTATAAATCATGATCTTTTTGTATAATTTAGGGGTTAGTGAGAGGGAAGCTAGAGAGGCTAGATAAGTTAGTTAGAGGTTTAAGAGAAGCCAGACATGAGAGAGCGAGGGTTTCAAGATTAAAATAGGGCTTTTTATTGATGTAATCGAGCGAGAGGGCCGAGACTCTGTAAATTCATTATATTGAATAAATGATTATGTGTGTGTATAAATGGGCAATTTCTATTGAAATCCTTCACTTGTCTCTGTATATATTAGCCTGCAGAACAAATGAGGCATTATGTTCTGTTTTTTTGCCTAGAGTTATAAATCACAACATTTAAAGCATAAATGGGCTCCTTATTGTTAACAACAGTGGTTGAGTTGTTTTAAACCTAGTCATTGATCCAAAATATCATAGTTATTTGTTGTATGGAGTAATAACAGTGTAAAATAGAGTATAGAGGAGAGTTGTGTTTATAACGCAGGGTCTGTTAAAAACAGGCAAGATTAAGTCTAAGAGGGAGTAGAAGGATCGATGCACATTAGCTGTAAATATTGAAGATCAACAATCCAGAACAAATCGCAAGGAGAAAAACCAATTCATATCACATCAGAAAATATTGTTATAATGAGGACGAACTTAGGCCTTACAGAGTTGTGATTGCGATCGCACTGATATATCTCGCATCAGTGGAAGTCTTTTTGGATGGACTGAGCCCTAACCCTTTGTAAACTCCAATAGTGACATTGCAATATAACGTGGACCATTGGATCATATACTTGATCAATGGTGGAGATAAGGCGTGCACGCATTGACTAGAAGGTGATTTCTGAAAGGTGGTAAGCGGTTATCGGGTGGCCTCAAAAGTCATAAGCGGTTTTTCCAATCCGGACCTGATGAGGATATAAGTCATAATTTAATTAAGTTGAGATCCGCAGGTGATCGGACTATCTGTTGAATGGACGATCAGATGGATTTCGAGCATGAATAAGCACGAAATTTAATTCCCAATCTAGACCCGATGGGCTTTATATAGTGGAATTAATTCCATTTGACGTCCAACTTATGAGATCGGAGCGGGTTGTTTCCCGTGTTCCTTTGTATTATGAAAAAGTTGTTTAGCTGAGTTTTTAAAGGTTCAAAGGAAGAAAAGCTTCCAATATGTGATTGTGGGTATAACCACTAAGTCCATGCCCGATAATATGTATATGAACAAAAGATGTGAGGTCCCAGGTTGTTTAAGGAAGGAGCACACATAAAAGTTTCTGATAGTTGTATGTATATGGAGGAATTTTCCTTGGTGATCGGATTCTTCCATCAAGTGGTTTTTGTTGCATCATTACTGCTTAATACAACACAATCTTCCACATCAAACTTATACAAATACTTCACACAAACCCTGATCATTTTCACCTATCCCTTGGCTATGTCTCAAGAATTATTTCCCTTTGTTGAATATCACATCATAACCATGGTCTTCCAAAAATGCAATAGAGATGATCTTTTTCTTTAGGCTTGGAATGAACATGACATCCTTGAGTCTGAGAGGGGAGCCTAACTCCCTCTGCAAGGTGAGTGTACCAATCTTGGTCATGTTGTACCTTCTGTTGTCCCCCAACTCGATGTGCATTTGGAGATCTTTCTCCTCCAAGTCACTGAAAAATCTCTACATGGTGTCATGTGGAATGATGCACCTAAGTTCATGTACCAAATGCTCCCCATCATGGTGTTGGCCATGCATGCGATAAGGGTGTATTCAAGCTCAAACTATGAAGCCGAAACTTCACCTGCTACTCCTCTTGAGGTCTTATTTCTTGAATTTTTGTGTGGATACTTCATGACATATTTCCCAAATTCATGAAAATTGAAGCATTTAATTTTGGGCAAATATTTCTTCTTGCCCCCTTGGCTGGATTCTAGTTTGGTTTGAGATTTCTTCCCTTTTCCCTTCTTTCCCTTTCCAACCAATGTAAATTTTTCTTCATCCTTTCCTTTGGATGAAGTCTCATCTCCGGTATTCCAACTTATCTCCTCTTGTACTAAATCAAACCATAAGCATTCCCAATTCAGAAATTTCTCCCTCTCGTTCACCGAGTCTTGCTAGTTATGCCACCTTTTGGGAAGACCTAGAAGTGCTAGGCTTACCAAGTCATCTCCTTCAAAACTAACACCAACCCCACCAAGTTCATCACAAACTTGTTTAAATCTGCTCAGATATTGCAGGATAGTGTCATACTTCTGCACCTTGATATTTCGAAGTTCATCCTTGAGTGCCATCTTCCTGTGGTCACTGCTACTCTTGAACAATTGTGTCAGTGCTTTCCACATCGTGAATGGAGTTTCTTTCCCATGGATATTTGACACAATGTGATCCCATACTCCCTCCAAGATTATTATCCTTGCCTTGGCTACATATTTATTCCATTGGGCTAGGTTTTGTGAATCAAATTCTTGTGGTTTTACAACATATATCTTGATGTATTCTAGCAATCCATTGTCATCCAACACCACCTCCATGTTATCCTTCCATGCAATGAAATTAGAGCTGCCTTCTAAGGAATACTCTAGTCTCAGCCCTTTGAAAGCCATCTTCCCAACTCTGAAGAGACCCTACTACACTGAACTGCAAATTCGAACCTCCTGAGCAACAACTTTGAAATTTTTGTTCTAATGTAAATCCTCCTTTGATACCATGTAGAAATTATGGTGTAGATTTGAAACTACCCATGAAATTTTAATCAAAATCACAGGACACAAACCTACTCTATTTCTCTGCAGAATTAAATTCACAATTTAGAACATCAATCACAAACATGCAATGAGAAATGACATACATGCACATAAGATTTTTCCAAGGGAAAGTAATCTGCTAAAAATCCTTTGCTTTCTTGCATTAATATGATGAATAAAGATGTATTACAATTGTTATGCTCAGCTGAGCACAAATTGCAAGTGAATAACTTATCTCTCTGCTCACTGAGAATCTTTGGCCCATACTTAGTCAATTTCTGCCTCTGCTTTATCCCCTATTTTCTTGCGCAATTCCTGAGGAAATTAGGCCCCTATTATTTAGGAATTTGCTCCAAAATGATTATGCAATTCCCAAGGTTGATCATCTGATTGCATGCAACACATGTATACTCAACACTATTCTACAACTGATGTTACACTACCTTGGAATCTCCACCACAGTTGGGGAAATCAAATTCTCTGCATGTACTAGCTATTTTGGGTTGATTGATCAGTTAACTAGATGATCACTAAGTTAGACTGAAGTCCCATTGCACAATTGACCTTCCACTAGTTCCTCCAATAGTTAGAACTAATTTAAGTGAAAAAAACTTCAAATAAATAACTTTGATTACTACAAATTAGCAATCACAAATGATTATCTGAACTCCAAACCCTCTAACTCGAATTCACTGAGTAAACTAAGTGACACAAGCCATGTCACACAAGTTCATTGTATCCAAATTGTATGCTGATGTGGAAATTCGGATTTTCTCAATTTGACCAAGGCAAAATCAAATTGAGACTTTCTTGCTGCATTTTTCAACAGAGTTGAAACCCCACCTTTAGTTTCCAACCATCTTTATCCATTTAGAGTAGTGCCATAGTTTGTGTATAATGGACTTATATTAATTACTTGGACCGGTATGTTACTGAATGATGAATGACTTTGTGTTACCTTGAATGGTTATTAGAAATTGTTGCATGACCTTGATAGGATATAAGCCCTGATTTTCTTTTGGCTAAGTTGGAAACATGATTTGATTGCATGAAGACATGCATATAAATTTTGATAACAATGCTTTGATGGTTGGCATGATTATATATTGTAATATTCATTGTTCTTTCTTAATATGCACTTTGCTTATGTCCATGATGGATATGTCCCATGTATAGGAATCTTACAAGAGTACAAAATTGTGATATAAATAGATGCAAATGATTGCATCCTTAACTCTGTAGACATTCATCATTATATTGAATGATATCTCTTTAGAGATGATGTCCTTCCCTAAGAATTATCTCTATGTTTGAACAGGGTGTTGTTGAATCGAAATTATAGAGCATGGCTAGCTATGGTTTAACTGAGTGTTGATGCCAGATGGTAGGTATGTTATTCAATTTATTTGATGTATTTCTATCTTGAGTTAATTTTTGAAAAGTTGGAATTTTGGAATGAAGGGTTTAATCTTGTCGCAATAATGGTACTAAGCATTGATCAAGACTGTGAAAGGCTTCACAAATCCATTGAATTTCCTAATAATTTGAGTAGAGAATGCAGAGAAAAAAAAGGCTTATGGGTCAAGTGGGACTGGTTAAATTCGTAATCATATGGGTCGAGTGGGAAATTTACAAAATAACAAAGGAAATCGTAATCATATTTTATGCTAAACACCTAATTCTCTAGGATTATGGTAAATTGTAAATATTATAAATATGAAACAAAACGTCATTGGAAAACTAGCATGGAGAATCATTTCTCCTTTGTAATAAATTTGTTCCTCTCATTCGTGAATAAGTTGTTATACATTTTTGAGAGATCCTTAGTTTAGCATAGTGTCAGATTTGAGTTCTCCTTTTCCCTCCTCCTGCATACTTGTCCACCAACATTTATTCTCTCTGTGTGTTGATAGTTTTCTCTCTGTGTGTTGATAGTTGTTTTGACAGTGCACAACATATTTTTTTCTCTATGACACCTTCTATTTATTTGTATATGTTGTTGCATCTCTGAATAATATGTTTTGATTCCTTTTCCTATCTGTCATTACCTCACCCTTTGAATTTATGATACCCATCTCTTTGATTCGAACACCTTAGTGAGTGGATCTTCCAATGACGTGAAGGCTAGGGATTACTATAGACAGAAAGAAGATTTGTAGAATGTCGTGCTCAAAGCTTAGTGTTTTGTTTGTCCATATCTACCTTACTCCAACTAATTAAGAGAATTAGACCAGGGAATAATTGCAACCAAAAAGAAAGAGTTCCAAATTTGATAAATAGTATGATCTCTTGTAATGCATTGCTCATGAACAAATTATTGTAGAGAAGATTGTGTTTATCTACAATTTTTTTGAGAAGTATCCTCTCGACCAATATATATATGCAACTAATTTTTTGAATGGAGCAAGACTATAAGGCGTGAATGAGCTTTAGGGGTAGAGAATCCAGGTGCTTTTCCTTGTAGATGTTGAACAATTCCTTTTCTTATCCTCCCTGCTCATTGTCAAGGGTAGAGCATTGGGGTGCTTCTACTTCTAGATGTCGAACAATCCCTTTGCTTATCCTCCCTGCTCATTGTCAACCTTTATCTACTACCATATTATGGTAAGATTTCCTTCTTCTAGATGCAATCCTGTAAGAGATTAACATATGTCTAACCACATAAGAAATTTATATACATTATTTTTTCATGTTTAAATTTTTTATTTTTTCTATTCGCGAGCTTGCATTCTTAGAGTAAATCATAAAGGGAAAACTCACCTAATACCACATTGATCCATTCATCTTGGTATTATGTAAGTGGTTATATTTATTAAGATTTCCTGTAGCAATTCATATGAGTCGGTGTATGTCATGTTACATTGAATTTCACATGATATAGAGACATTATGAATAAAGGGAAATATTGCAGATTAGCATTAGATACCTATAGGATCAACATAGTTTGTGTGAGAATTTCTTTTTTGTGTTGACAACTATATGTATAGATCCAAGAATGTATGGAAGAAGAATACATATCAAATTCGCTAAATCCTTTATTTTTTGAGGTTTTCTCAAAGTTGTTCAAGCATTGTTGAATGAAAAATGCATTCACTAGATTCCATAGTTGGCACAGTTTTTATCGGCAAAGAAAACTATGTAGAGTGGCTGAAAAAGATAAAAAGCATACTCATTTTTTATGATCTATGGGGTGGATTTTGTGAAGGAGAAGCCACATAAAAGGTTGATGATGAATTGGGATTACAAGTGAAGCTAAAGGAGGAATGACTAGTCAAGCTTACATCTTCTAGATACCTTGCCATCTAAAAGAGAAAAGAAAAGAAACTTTTTCTCTCATCAATGCTACAATGAGCGAGGAGGTAATCAGACACATTGTCTTAGTCACTGATTCATATGGCACACCTAAAAAATTGAAAGATTTATATGATTCTCATTCATAATTAGAACTCATATAGCTACTTGGGAAGCCTTTTAACCTTGAATTAAAATATGATTACCTCATGGAACTACCCTAAAAAATCGAAGATATCGTGCATTACATAGATGCTACCGAAGTTAATATGGATCTTCCTCTCACAAACTTCATAAAGGCCATCTATCCTACCTACTCTCACTGTCTTGAATCTTTGGAAGCAGGTGGTTAGGTGAAAAAAATGGCATTTAACATTCTGGTTGAGAAGGTTGCAAAAAGAGAAAATGCCTTTAGAAAGAAGAAGAAACCATCACACTCCACTAAAGAGACTATATGTGATGCCTAAAAAATAAATATTCATTCTTCCAAAGGAGACAACAACAAAAGAGGACATGAGAGAAGGAACTTTATATGAGAGTTTGGTGGGTGGGAATAGGGGTAGGCGAAATCATATACAAAGACATGATCTATATTGTGTCCATTGTGGGAGGAAAGGATATGAAGCCAAAACATTTAGAATTCCATGGGAGAATATCAAAGAAAAAGAATAAAATGAAGAATCTCTAGAAAAATCAAAAGATAACATAAAAAAAGCAACACATTATATTGTTCTTTGCTAAGAAAACTCCAATGTATTATTCATGAATGAACAAAGGAGAAGTGATTCTCCAACTATGTGGATTATTAGTTTTTCCCGCATATTTTCTATTTCATGTTTATAACTATTTACATTTTACCATAATCATGTAGGATTAGGGTTTAACATTCACAACCCCCCGGCCACCCCCCACCTTAATCTGAAGGGATGTTTGTGAGCCCAAGCATCATTCCAAACTTGTAAAAATTTTCTCTTCTAAGTGCTTTAGTGATGGTGTCTGCAATTTTCTCATTTATGGAACAATGTCTTAAATGAATAGTTTTTTCATCTACATGTATCAAATCAAATGATACTTAGTGTTGATGTGATTGGTTTGATCATGGAATCTGGGATTCTTAGCAAACTTGATTGCAGAAGTATTGTCAACAAGTAGAGTAATTGAGTTCACTTGTTTTCTTGCAAGTCTTCACGTATTTTCTTGAGCCATACAATTTCCTTTGTTGCTTCTGCGACTGCCACATATTCTGCTTTTGTTATGGAATATGTTGGATCTAACTATTTGTGTGACTTCCAGGAGACAACTGTTGATCCTAAACTCATGAAATATCCTGAAGTTTATACTCCATGTTCCTTGTCCCCATCGAAATCTAAATTAAAATGTCTAATAAGATTTAATTTTCAATTTTGGTGTACTTGACTCCAAACCTTGAGCTCCCTTAAAGCATATAAAGACTCTTTTTGCAGTAAACTAGCATCCCTCACAATGTTTTTGCATGAATATGGAAATAATGCTGACAACATATGAGATATATGGTCTGGTTGTGGTGAGGTAAATGAAACTTCCTACATGTTGTCTATCTGCATAATCAAGTTCATTCCCTTCTTTTGATGTAAGCTTCAAGTTCTGTTGCATTGGAGTGGATAGAAAGATACATTATACCATGCCAAATCTATTAAGTAATTCTCCAATGTACTTATTTTTGGAAATGAATATGTATTTTGGATTTTAAATTACTTCCATTCCTAGGTAATAATGAATATTTCCCAAATATTTCATTTCAAAATATTTCTTCAGTTCTTTCTTCATAGATGCAATACAGGTTTCATTGTTTCCAGTTATTAATAGATCGTTTATATATACTGCAAAATACACAATTGTTTTTCCAACCCTTTTGACAAACAAAGTTACATCATCAAGATTGTAGTGTTTGAAATTAAGCGTCAAAAGATGCTCAATTATCTTTTCATACCATGCTCATGGTGCCTATTTTAGGCCATACAAGTATTTGATGAGATTTCACACTTTTGTTTCTTGTCACTTCAGAACCAAACCCTTAGGCTAAGACATAAAAACATTTTCTTTCAAATTCCCATTCAATAAAGTTGTCTTCATATCCATTTGATGTATTTTCCATCCATTCTATGTAAAAGGATATGGTATGAATGGTTTCCCATTTTGTTGTGGGAGAAAAAATTTCCTTATAGTCAACAACTTTTGGTGTGAATCCTTTTTCCACATGCCTTTCTTTGTGCTTGTCAAGTAAGTTGTCATATTTATACTTGTTTTTGAAGACCCGCTTGTTTCCAATTGGTTTGGTTTCGTATGGAGAGTCTACCAACTTCAAAGTCCCATTTTGTATGAGTGCATCATATTCCTTCTACATAGATTCTTTCCATTCATCATGATAAGTAATTTATTTAAAGGAAATGGGTTCAAAGTTAATGGAAATTTTCAATTCATAATTATATGAAATATTTGTGTCATCCACATCACCTGAATTTTCACCTCCTTTTTCATCTCTACCAGAACTCTTGGTTCAAGTCTTTCTAATCTCTTTATGATGGACACTCTCAAGTGTATTTACCAATCAATTTGGTCATTTTAAATAAGGATTAGATGACTCTTCCAAGGGTGTGACAACATCAATGTTCAACTTCTCAATTCTGCTTATAACATCATCCAAATCTAATGAGGTGTTTGGAATTTCTTCATGAAGATGAGTTGACTATGTGAAGGGATATTCTAAAGATTAACCCATAATTTGGATCCCCCCTTAAACATTTGTAATCTCATTGTCAAATTCACGATATGTCTTCATCGCAAAAATCCTTTTGAGATGATCAAGCTCTCTCTCAATAGAGTCATCGCTTTTGGTGGACTCAAGGAATATAACATCACTAGAAAGTATGAATTTCTTATTTGCCTAATTGTAAAGACGATAGGCCTTGGTGGAATTTGTGCACCCCAAGATAATTTATATATGACTCCTTACATTAAGTTTGTTTACTTGTTTATTTAAAATCAAGGCATAGCAGGTGGAACCAAAAGCCCTAAGATGCCTGATGGAGGGGGTGTGGCCATACCGCATTTCATAAGGAGTCTTATTTCGAAGAGCATGTGATGGATATATTTTATTTACATAGATTTCTCATAAAAATGCTTCAGACTAGAACATCAATTTTACATTCTTAAAGAACATCATGGAGCGGACCATTTTCAACAATGTTCTGTTCATTTTCTCAGTGACACCATTTTGTTGAGGATTATATGGAACCGTTGTTTTATTTTGGATCCCATGTTGTTGAAGGTATGATTCAGAGTAATTACTAGTGTACTCTTTGCCATTATGAGTATGAAGGGCACCAATCTCATTTTTTGCTTCAATTTCAACTCGTACATGAATTTTTTTAAATGTTTCAAATGCTTTAGACTTGTCTTTTAAAAAATATACCCAACACAATCTAGTGTAATCATCAATAAATGTCATGATGTATTTATTTCCATTTACAGAAGGTACAAGCATAGGAACACACAAATTTGAATGAATCAAACCAAGTTTTCTACATGCTCTATAATTGGAGTCATGGAATGGTTGTTTGCTATGTTTTCTAAGAATGTAGGAAGAACATTGTTTTAGTTTTCTATAGCTAGGAATAGTTGGAAGACTAGAAACCCTAGAAATGACAGAAATGGTATAATAGACCATATGCAAGGTACATAACTTAGGACCAATTTGTAAAGGAAAGTGTGTTATATTTTAATGTAATACCCAAGTTTTGGGGGATGCTAACCAAGTTGTTCCCATTACACTTCATAGTGTGTGAGGTTCCACACTATGATTTTCATCACATTGATGGGATTTTCTATTGGTACCTTGAAACCTTGGACCAACTCAAGATGGTATGCATCTCATGAAGTCCTTTTCTCTTCTTATAATTATATTATTTGATGGAGGTCTTTGGTCAAGGGAGTCCCACTTACTCTACATTGGATGACTATGCTTGTTGGTTTGGTAGATTATTCCTCCATTTTCCACCTAAGTTCAGTGTGTATGAAGCTATAATGACATGGAAACAAAAATAATGGAAATCAAATAAAGACATGTGAAGTGAACATCCTCATCCCTAACATCACCAGCCTTGCATATCACCCATTTTTTGACTTTTTCCTAGAAATAGTAGAAATCACCTAATCATCTAATTACATAAAGAAAAAGCACTAAGAAAAAAAGAAATAAGGGTTTCCTAACCAACCTTAGCTATCATAAGGTAACCTAACAAGTTTTTTAGTACAAGTACTAATGCTTTTATGCAACAAGGACTAATGAAAAAAAATTGAAATAATAGTCTCCTATTACAGACAACAAGAACTTAAAAATTTAGTAGTTAAATTTTGTTAGGGTCAAAATTATAAAAATATAAAGTTTTTATAATTATAAAATTTTGATACCCTCAGATTAGGTGTTAGTTGTGCCACCTAATTTCACCCTCACATGGAGGATGAAAGCTTGACATTCATCTCTCATATTGTCACCTCCTTCTCTTAATGGGTATGAGGGATCAAGTGATTTCAATACCTAGTTTTAAGGCTCTTTTCATGATTACTTTGGTGTTCCCAGATAGGACAAGTATCACTCTTCTCGATCATGGTGCCCACTAATCATGTAATAACCCCATAGAAATTCATGTTTGAGGGGGATTCCTTAGTTCATCATGGCTCCTTCCATTTCTAATCTTAGTGCTCTAACCATTGACTCAAGTTATGGTAAGATATTTTTATACTTTAGCATAATCAAGCTTTGGGGTATGTTTTGTCCCACCTCTTAGACTTAATATTTTCCTCTTATTTATACTCTTATTGGGCCACTTTCCATTATGGTATACCTCTTTTCCCTAATCTCTTGGGTGGCATTGTATCCCCATCCTACTTCAAAACACCTTTGTGTGCCTTTTCTTTCCCCTTGTCTTTTTTATATTTTCTCGATGGTGCTCCTCACTAGTTTGATTTTGTTTGCATCCTGATTCCTCACCTCCACCCTCCTTCTCATTTTCTCTAGCTCAAAGATTCTCATCTTGATTTCTAGCTCTTTGTCCCTCAACTCGCTCAGTGACACCCAAAATCATTATTTCTATGTTTCCCTATTAATTATTTCTATGTAGCTTATCATGAAGCACTCTATTTTTACGCCTAATGCTTCCAATGATCTTGTGATCTTTAGTAAACATTCTCCATTTCCCTTTGGGCCTCAACCCTCTAGAAAACCTTCCCATCACATTACCTAGGCTCAAAAATTTGTTATCTATGTGATTATGGTCTATGACCTTCAATTTACAAAGGATAACAAATAAGAAGTTCAAGGCATGGAACAAGGAATTCAATAGAAAAAGGTAGTAGATATCTAAGGGATAGATTGAAATGGAATTCAAAGAGTGGGTGTATGACTGTAAGTTCTCTCACACAAGGAAAACCAAGATTGTCAAGCTCATGAAACTTTAGTACATTAATAAATTCTTCATTTCCCATATTGTAGAGGAACAAGGTGGCTCTCAATAGTCTCTTTGGCACAAGCTTCAAAATCTAGAGAAAAAAAAATCCTACGAAAAGGATTACAAAATGGAATTTTTTAGAGGTATTCGTTGGCAACATCCAAAGACTATGGTGCAACATGCTAATCTTGGTCACCTCCATGGAACTTCTACTTCTAATCCTATTTTCATTAATGAAGATCATGAGCAACTAAATGCAAAGCAAGTATGCCCTTAGCCACCTATTAACCTTTAGGCATAGCCTCATTTCCTAGGTCAAGTTGTTTGCTAAAGATGAGTACCAACCCCTCTCTAAACCTTTGATTTTCTACTACTTACTATTAGTGTATGATAGGCCTATTATACAACTATATTAGTCTCTTTAGCTTCATTAGTAAAACTTTGCACAGTGACTGATAAATTATGTGAATATATAAGCTATCATGTGGCATTGTTATAAGAAGGAATACGTAGAGTATATAACCCAAGACCAATTTTTGAAGGCAATTATGGTAGATTTAAAACTAATACATATTTTTGGGGGATACTAACCAAGTTGTATTGATTGCACTTGATATTGTAGGAGGTTCCACATTGTGATTTTTATCACATTAGTGGAATTTGCTACTAATACTTTTGAGTATTAAATTGACTAAGGGTGAGATGTATCTCATGGAGTCCTTTGCTCTTCTTGGAATTAGATTAATTGATAACAACTCTTAATTAAAAAAAATCCATTTCTCCTTAGTTGAATGTTTATGCTTCTTGGTTAGGCTTTGTATAAAATATACTAATGAAAAAAATGGAAAAAAAATATTTCTTAGTATACGCAAAAAATTTTATAACTAATTTGTATATAAAAATTATAAATTATTAAATTCTAATAATTTTAACAAAAAAATAAAAAATTAATAATTTTGCAAATATAACTTTTTTTTCTCATCATACAAAGATTTTAGAAATATTTCCGTACAATTCGTCAATTTGAAGTTGTGAGTATTTCTTTTTGTTCCCAGGATTTCACAAAAAGGTTTCATTATTTTTATTACAGTACCCCATCTCTTCTTTTAGGCGTTTTAACCGTGTTTTTCAAAACACCATGTACATTTTTTCCCTCCAACTTTGAGGTACGAACGTTTCCATACAAAACTTTGAAACATCCTTCACGGCACGGTCAACGTAACTTTGTAAGCAAGAAAAAGATCGCCCCTTAACATGCTGCTCGTGATATGATGAGGAATGTACACGTGCATTAAAGACCAAGCTTAACCGATAAAAACATTACGCATTACATGGTGCTCTTGCTGTGATATACATGTGATGATGTGAATTTTATGTATATTTAAATCTATATGTTCACTTCAGTGCAACGTTGCACATGTCATAACTACCTACCTTCGTAAGTTGGCCTACCCAAGTATTTAGTTGACTTGACTTCATAGTCGAATGTCTCATTTAGAGTTGGTCAACACACTGGCCTAGTCAACTAACCTCTTCAACATCTCCCCCACCTTGAAAGCCTTCTTTATCAGGAAGAATAGGGAGTTTGGATACTATATAAATTCTCAGAATTACAAAAATTCTAGCAGTACAATTAGGGTTTTTTCCATCAAAATATTGGTAGTTTACATTAATTCTTCTAGTATGGATGGTGGATGGTCAATGCATACAGGCTAGCAAATTTAAATCATGGCCTTGTAGGGTACACGGGTGGTGTGTTCTACAAGGAGGGATCCTTGACAGCTTCTATATAATTGTTGTAAATGTGCAAGGTTATCTATCTACTGCTATCATCTTTCAAAGTCTCGCCACTCTTCCAATCCACATTATGTTGTGCTCATCTTTATTAAATCTAGCCAAAACTAAATGAATAGAATTAGGATTCTTTGTCAAAGTTACGGCAAGTTCACCCTTGGTAAAGTTGATAGTGTCCATCATAGAGATTGATATAGATGAATATTCTTTTGAATGTAGTTGAAAAATTGTACCTTTTTATCACTCTCACCACTTGCAACAACGAGCTTGTGTGGGCCAAGAATCATTATTTTGTCCTCCAATATCTTTTGCACCACAATTCTCTACATTTTTGGTGTGTTTCTTGCTATTAGATTGAAGTTATACTCAACTAGCCCTAAGACACTCCATGTCATAAACTTTCATATCTATATCAATAGGTCATTCATCTTGAAATTGAGCCAATGCCTGTCTGAATACATCGCTTTGTTGAATCTTGTTCATTTGGGCCTCCAATTCCAATGCTAACTTTTTCCCAGGTCCCTTTTTTGTCCCATGTTTGACCATTTTGGACTTAGGTTCTTTTTTCCAGTAGTAAAAACAACATCTTTCATTACTAAACAAAGGAGGTTACATATTCTTGAGTCCTTACTACTCTTGTTACAACCAGATGTAGATGAAAACAATGCATCAAGATGTCAACGAATAATCTACAACTATATAAAACAGGTGGAAAGCGTCCCTTCTAGGAATCAAGAAACCACTAAAAAGGTTAAGATGAGAATGTCAAAAAGTGGGTATGGCAAAAGGCAAGCCAAGAGAAAGGAATCAGTGTCCAAAAGACTGAGATAACAAGGATCGGATAGCAAAAAAAAACAGAAGAAAGTACCATGGAAAAAAACAAAGGCAAAAGGACCTTCACGAAAGAACGAAAATTCTAGAATTGGTGGGAATGCCCTAAACCAGGTATTCAAAATGAAGTAGACCATTCGATGCAGACACCATGCTTAGAAAGCTGATCCGCCAAAGTATTTATCTCCCGATAGATGTGACAGAAAGATATAGAGGAGAAACATGCTTTCGAGGAAGCATTTTGCTCGAGTCAATGTTCTTAGGATGGTGGGAATGTTCATCTTATTTTAATGTTGCTTTTATCTTAATCAACGTGGTTTTGTTAATTTTTCACATTGTTCTATGTTGTATCAATTATTTTAGCCTAATTCAATACATCAATTAGCAATCTTTCAAATAACAATTATTTTTTCCAATCATCAACAGTAATTGAAGATAGAACAATAAATGCAATGTGTTATGAACCAACTTAAGAAAAGATAGAAAAGATAGATCAACGCCTTAGAATTCAGCCTCTTCGAGGGGGTAACCTCCTTTACATTACATAAATGAACAATTCTTGAATGATACAAATGACAAAACCTCATTTCTATATATAGGAGTCTAAGGAGTCACAATATAACCCAGCCGACCTAACAATAATAATATAAAGCCACAAAAATACAATAGAGGGATTCTATGGGGCACAGTAATAACAATATGGGGGCAATAGGGGCACAACAATATTAATAAGGGGTATAACTACAATAGTAATGGGGTAATCACTAGTATTATAGGACCCAACATGCCCCTC
>APFE030851157.1:0-19846 GCA_000404065.3 Pinus taeda | reverse complement strand
TGAAATCTATAATTACCTTCCCCGGCAACGGCGCCAAAATGTTGGTCGCTTTAATTGTTTTCACAATTCAAGCTCCACATAAATTGTCAACCCGAGGAAGTCTTTTTATTTCAAAGATAATCACGCACCGGATATGCTCAATTTCAAAAGCAGAAACAAGGTTGTAGTAAAAGAAGAACACACAATTATTAATCTCACCAATCTACTGATTCACATTCTACTTAATCAAAGCTGAAGTTAATTAAGTTATAACAGAAATAATTTCTCTACTGCAGTTACAACCCAAGCAAAAGAAGATCAATATGCAATGAAAGAAATCAATCAACCACAACAGGAACATGACCCTATTCCTTAGTGAGGAACTTCAACACCTGATGCCTGACACTTAATCATACTGTAAGAAAGGTAACTTCAAGAGAGCAAGACCCTATTCCCATGAACAGGAACCTTCAGCACTTGTTCTCTTGCTTCTAATCACACTGCAGACAAAGAAAGATAATTAATGGGGGCAGGACCCTATTCCTTTATACAGGAATCTTCAGCACCTGCTCCCCAACATCATTCATTCATACAATCAATAGAACAGGTTTCTCAACTTTAGAGTGAATGCATTCAATACATACAGTGCTAAAGAAACAGAGTACTACCAAGCTGTGTAACTAGTGTCCAACAACAGAATTAAAGTAAAATGCAAGACACACAAAGAGTTAAACAATTTACAGGAATCAAGGGTGAATCTTGTGAGGAAGGCGGGCCCTTTCTCTCTCACAAGATTCCCCGGGGGAAAGAACTAAATTGGAACGCTCAAAAGAAGAATTTATTCATCTGTCAAAGTAACTGATATATTAAAGACGGAGACTAGCTCCAGTTCTCACACAATGTCCTTCTCTTAGCTTACAACAACCGACCCCCTCTAATGATGATGTCTCCTCTTTTTAAAGAGGAGACATCATTTACAATTTTCATGAGAGTGAATCCATATTATCTCAAATCTGTTCTTTTTCCCAAAACAGGACTATTCTGTTTTTCATAAAAAGATACTGTTACAACAGAGACAACAAGAATGCTATCTTCAGGATGATCCAGATAATCGTGTCTTCATACTGCTGCTGCTATTTCACAAAAAGCTCTTCCAGAATCGCAAATTACGCCTGACGGAATTTGCGTGCTTGACGGCTGTTTCAGCAACTGAGTCAGATGTTTCAGCAACGGCCGCATATACTTATCTGCGATCTTTAGACTTGTGTTAGCAACGATACACTTCAATTAATGGTAAAATATAAGAGTATTATGGAATTTAAATGTAAAACAGATTAAATATATAATAAAGAAGAGGTTTTTGTATACCTTGGGATAAAGTGGATGAAAATGATAATGGTATTCTTTTTAATCATGGTTATAAAGGTAAAGTGGTGTCAAAATATATAGCAAAAATGATACATAGTGGAGTCCTAACACCTCGCTTTGAATTTCTCAATGCTGCCATCTGCAGCATGCTTTACCTTGTAAAGCCATCTGGAAGTAACCACGGACTTGCCCTCAGGCCTCGGCACCACCTCCCAAACTTCATTCTTCATGATAGAAGAATACTCCTCCTGCGTGGCCTCTCTCCAGACCTGCTGGCTAGCTGCCTCCTCATAGCTAGCAGGCTCAGAGTCAAGGATGTTGGTAACCATCGCCATATAGCTACAAAATCTCTTAGGTGGTCTACTCTCTCTGACGACCTCTTCGGCTCAGCAACAGATGTGGCATCTCTCAAGGTGTCCTAAAGCCACTTGGGCTTCCTCTTCCCTGAGCATGCTTCTCCCATAGGAGAATAAAACTCCTCCTCCTCATCACCATCGATAGCCTGAACTCCTGACTCTCTGTCTGTTGTCCTCCTGCCTGCACCTGAACTTGTAGAAGTTGAGGTACCGTGTGAACTGTCCATCAGTGGACTCCCTAGTGAACTGCTCTGTGACCTGCTCGGAGCAGCACCCCTCTGGCTCGGTGAGCCACTTCTCACTAATGGACCTGACATCCTCATAGATGTACCCCCTGTCCTCCTGATCCCTGCCCACTGGATCCCTGCGACTGACTTAACTGCTGCTGAGGGTCTGGCTGATCCAGATACTCCAACTCCCGTGATCTCCTAAAGGCCCTGTCCTCCTCGAACTTCAATCTTGTCTGACAACAACTCTCCTCTGTGCAGGAATGTAAATCCGAAAGGCCTTTGAGGTCTCACTGTAGCCCACAAAGATACCCTTCTCTGCGGTGGGCTCTAGTTTCGTCCTCTTCTCCTTGGGTATATAGGAGTATGTAATCCATCCAAAGATATGAAGATGACCAATATCAGGCTTCTTCCCAGAAAAAGCCTCCTCCGGAGTCATGTGCCCCAAGGCACGATGCAGACTCCTGTTATGCAAGTAAACAGCTGTGTTGCAGGCCTCTGCCCACAAAAACAATGGCAACCCCTGATCATGTAACATGGCTTTGGCAGCCCCTATGATGGATCTGTTCTTCCTCTCCGCAACCCCGTTCTGCTCGAGGTTGTAAGGAACAATGAACTCCCTCCTAATGCCTGCGTCCGCACAATAGTCAACAAACTCTCCAAGGGTGTACTCTCCTCCATTGTCCGACCTCAGGGACTTGATCTTCCGACCTGTCTGTGTCTCCACAAGAGCTCTGAACTCCTGAAACTGCTTGAAGACCTCACTGTTGGTCTTCAAGAAATAAATCCAGGTCCTCCTGGAGTGATCATCAATGAATAAAACATAATACTCATATCCACTCAAGGAAACATGAGACATCCGACCGCTCACATCAGAATGTATCAAATCAAGTATCCCAGTCGCTCTGCTGTCACTGCTGGGAAAAAGGGATTTGGCAAACTTGCCCATAGCACATCCTCTACAAGTATCAAAGTGATCAGTACTGAAATCTGGCATACCTGTAGTGATCTCCCGCAAGGTCCTCAAGCCTCCATGATACATATGTCCCATCCTGCGGTGCCAAATCTCACACTGCTCAGAACTGCTAGCTCTGCTGTCGGTACTACTACTCAATGCCAAAAGGGGCTGGAATGAAAACCTGTACACCTTTGCATGGCGTACACCTATCACTCTAGCTGACTCAGCTGGAGTGCCCCTGGGATACATCAACACCTGTCCTCCCCTGAATAGTACCTCATATCCTCTGTCCTCCAAAGCTGAAACAGATATGAGGTTCTTCCTCATCCCTGGCACATAAAGAACCTCTGTCACTTTCAAGGGAGGTTTGGACTCCCTCTGAAATGTCAGTGTCCCCACCCCGACTGCTCTAACAACTCTGTCATTACTGAGTACTACCTCTACATCAGTGTCACTCTCTGAAAGCTCTGAGAAGTACTCACGGACTCCTTTCATATGACGTGAAGCTCCACTGTCTACATACTAGATACCTGTAGATGCTCCGCTAATCAAGGGAAAAGCCTGCTCCCTCTGAACCTGTATGGCAGGTGATCCTGCACTAGAGGACTCACACATAGTGAATGCAAACTCCCGGTCAAAACGACCTGCAAAGTCCTCAATATCTGCTGAAGCTGCCAAAATCTAGTCCTTCCCCTTCTTCTTCTTCTTCTCCGGACACACAACTGCATAGTGTCCCATCTTTTGACAATTCCAACACTTCACCTTGGAATAGTCCTTCTCTGTGTTTACCTGTTTACCTTTACCTTTGCCTTTGCCCCCACCACTACTTGTGGAAGCCTGCTTCTTCCCTTTGCCTTTCTTGCCTCCTGCCATCAGTGCTACATCCTCATCCTGCTCAAATGGCTTGGCTGCCCCAAGCTGACCTTTCCTGATCTCTGTTTGAATGCAATCATCCCAAAACCTCTCCCATGTGGGAAGGGTCTCACGTGCACAAACCCCATCAGCAAAGTTCATCCATGAATGGGGGAGGCCATTCACTACAATCTGCACCAACTCAGTGGGTGGAATGGCCTCTCCAATTGCTGCCAACTCATCTCTCACATTAGTAATCTTTGTGAGATCCAGCTGCACTATCATTACTCATCTTAATGTTCTTCAGCTTCTCCTTCAGGACCATTTTCCGGTTCTCATTGGTACTCTGGTAGAGATTGGACAATGCTGTCCACATCTCATGGGCATTGCTCTGTCCTCTCACATGAGGAATGCAATGGTCTTTGACTCCGTCTAGAATCAGCCTCTTACCCTTGTTGTTCTTTTTATTATACTCAGCCAACTGAGTAGCATCAGTAGGCACAACAACAGGGTTCTGTGTGGTATGCACTATGATATCCTAGACTTCTGCCTCCTCAAAGATACTCTGCATTCTCTCCTTCCAAACGCTGTAATTTGTATGCCCATCTAGCCTATCCTCCACCCTCAATCCCAATGACATCCTGCTATCCTAAAACTGAAAAATAGCACTGTTGTGGTAAAGATAAAATTGCTGTTTGTGAAAAATTAGCTTGCTGGAATTTTCTGAGTGAAAAATTAGCAGGCTGTAATTTTCCTCCTTGTTGTCCCAAACTGCACTTTAGCACTGAAGCTCTGATACCATGTAGAAATTTCTCATTTCCCACTCCGGTTTTCAGTTTCACCTTATTTCTCCCATATAGTTAAATGCCCTTTCCCATATCCATACATTCAACAACTGAAAAAATAAATTTTTGCTGAAAATACAAATTTTGGAAATTTTACAGAATGCTGGAAAATGCAGAAATAAAAAAATCAGCAGGAATAAACAGTCATTTAACACATTTGAACACAGTCAATGTGACCCTGGAAAAACCCCCTACAACTCTTGGGGAAAACCAGTTCGAGAGCTCTTCTTTATTTCTGAAAATGCCTTTTTTACAGTGAGAAATATTCAGCAAAAAATCAGCAAGCAAATTTACAACTCATCTCTTTTCCCGTGCCTCACAGCAAACTGGAAATTACAGCAAACATGACAGCAATAAATGTTGTACGGCCTCAATTTTTGTGCCCACTTTCAGCCTTAAATGCTGCTGTATGGCCTGCATTAAATGTGCTGTACAGAGTGCAATGAATGTGCTGTACGGGCCTCGATCTGCGTGCAGAAAAAACAGCAAATTGCTCTTCGATTTTTTTGCAAACCACTCGATTTCTGTGCAAACAAGCTGTACAGATTTCTAGAAAATCGTGCCAAAATCAGCGTTTTACTGTGTGCTGAATCAGCTGTACAAATCTGCTCAACTGCTGCCTTGGAATGTGTGCCAAGCTGTTGTCTCCTTTTCCTTGTCCAGAAATCTCCCTTGCTCTCTTGCTCTCCTTCTCTCAATCTGCTCATGAAAGAATGAATGACCTTTTGCCTCATTTTCCTCTTTTAATCTAATCCTTTTTGGGTAACCTCTAAATCCAATGGCTGAAATAGATTGAGATTTAGGGTTGAGATTAAATGCTCATTTAAATCACTTTTTATTTTTTAACTCACCCCACTTTAATAAAGACCCACTTAGTCATTTATTTCCAAAGTCACTTTTCTTTTCTAATTTTACATTAACTTTATTAAAGTCACTTTAAAATTAGACTTTAGTAACTTTATCACTTAAAGTCACTTTTAAAATAGATTTAACTTTATAAAAATTATAAAGTTACTTTAGGAGAAAAATTAAATTCTTTTGACACTTTTCCCTAGGCCAAAGATCAAAGCCTTAGGGAACCACCTGTCCTCCGGTACCAAATTTCAACACCATACAAGGCTTTCTTCAATCTGCATACATGAGACTTCTTCTCATGTGTCTGAAAGGCCTCTGGTTGTTCAATGTATACCTCTTCTTCTATCACACCGTTTAGAAATGTCGTTTTGACATCCATCTGATGAATCTCCCACCCCATCTGTGCTGCAAGAGATATCATGGTTCTAATAGATGTATACTTGGCTATTGGGGCGAAGGTCTCTTCGTAGTCAATTCCTTCCTTCTGAGCATACCCCTTAGCCACAAACTTGGCTTTGTATTTCTCAACACTATCATCTGCAACGTATTTAATCTTGTAGATCCATCTCAAACCTACCACTGATCTGTTTTGAGGCCTTGGCACTACCTCCTAGACATCGTTCACCATTATGGAGTTGTACTCCTCTACCATCGCATCTCGCCAAACGTGATGTTGCGCTGCCTCCTGAAAACTGGCAGGCTCCCCATCCTGAGCTACTAATGCTTGATATCTATCTCGCTGTTTTCACTCCCTCTTATTGTTCCTTGGTGCACTGATGAATTCCTCTGCATCTCGTAGAATCTGACGAAGTTCGTTGCTCATTCTTCCTCTGCCAACAGGTGCTTTTGTTAGCTCCTCCTCATCTTGTGATTCTTCCTGACTCGAGGAAGATTTCTTTTCTTCCATTGGTTGAAGAGGTTTGACCAACGGTTCTTCTTTTGACTGCTCCTCGGATGGCGTTTTTTGAGCATTTTTGAAAGCCTTGTCTTCCATGAACTTCACATCTCGTCGAACTACTACCTTCCTGCTCCTTGGAAGATAGATTCTGTATGCCTTAGCGTTTTCGCTATATCCCACTAGATATCTTTTCTCTGCAGTTTGATCCAGTTTCTTTCTCTTTTCCTCGGGTATGCATAAGCTCCCAAATATCTTGAAATGACTAACTTCAGGCGTCTTCCTTGTGAAGACTTTCTCTGGAGTAATCTTTCCTAATGCCTGATGAGGAGTTCTATTCTGAACATAGACTGCTGTGTTGCATGCTTTCGCCCACAAGAATTTTGGCATATCCTGATTATACATCATGGCCCTAACTGCTTGTATAATAGTCCTGTTCTTTCTCTCTGCTACTCCATTCTGCTCCGGATTGTAAGGAGCTGTCCACTCCCTTTTGATGCCCTCCTTAGCACAAAAATCAGTGAAGTCCTTATCGACATACTCTCCACCATTATCTGAGCGCAAAACTTTTAGTTTCTTCCCAATGAGATCCTCCACCAGAGCTTTGAACTCTTTGAATCGACAGAAAACCTTATCCTTGGTTTTCAGAAAATAAATCCAAGTTTTCCTTGAGTGTTTATCAATGAAGGTAAGGAAGTACTCGGCACCACTAAGAGATTTAGTGGACATGGGTCCGCAGATATCTGAGTGTATCAATTCTCGTACACTCTTGGCCCTGTTTTTACTTCTAGGAAATGCTGCCTTGGCATACTTTCCTAGAGCACATCCTTTGCATACATCATCTCGTTCCGTACTAAGATCCGGAACTCCTGTTACAGTGCTCCTGAGAATTCTCAGAGCCCCATGGTGCAAATGTCCCATTTTTCTGTGCCATAGTTCATTCAAATCTTTGTCTCCATGACTGCCTATTAGTGCCATTGGTGATTCTAGTTGTAGTTTGTACAACCTATTACTTTTGATCCCGATCTGCACTTTCTTTTTCCAGCTCGGGTGTTTGACGTAAACTTTCTCCTTGATGAAGAAAACGTCATAGCCTTTGCCTTGAAGTTGCAACACGAAAAGTAAGTTCATCCCCAATCTTGGTACATGCAGCACATTGGTGGCATGGAACTGCTCTCCCATTTCTGTTTGAAAAACTATGGTACCCCTCCCTACTGGAGTACATTTTGCCTTGTTCCCCATGGTGATCTGAAAGTTCATCTTCTCCTCTCTATAATCTGAGAAACATTCTTGGATTCCCATCATATGCCAAGAGGCCCCATTGTCTATATACCATACCTCTAATGATGCAGAGCTAGTCACACAGGCCATTTCTTCTTCCAGCCTGGAAGCCAACATAGAGAAATCGAAATCACTTTCTCTTGTGCAATTTTCTAAAATCTGTGCGAGTCTCCTGACGTAGATGCCTCTGCATCAAGGTCTCGACTCATAATTGATTTTCCCTTCCTGTCTCTGATTACTTGCTTTGGTACCATGTGAAAATTCTATCACTGCAACGACTGATTTATTTTGCCTACTTATTTCCCAATAAGTTATTTATGAAAATCCTTCAGTAAACATTAAAATAAATTTTGCTGCAGATATTACATCATAATACAGAGACAAACACATGCACAAGATTTAACACATTGACACAAATATTTTGGACAATTAGTCCCCGAAAAAACTCAATGTGGGAAAACCGGTGTAGTAAGGGAGGATTTTATTATTCAACAATTCTTCAGTACAATTGGGTTTCAAACTGGCTTATCCAACAGAGAGAAAATTCTTCAGCACTTCCCCTAGTCTCAGTGTCAGCCTGGCTGACCTCTGTGTAGCTCCCAGATCCTATGTGTCAGCCCTTGCCTCTTTGTGTCAGCATTGGGCCTCTCTGCGTCACCCACGCAAGGCCTCCAGTGTTTGCGCTGTCTGCAGCCTTTGTGTCTGCCTGAGAGGCTCTGCGCCTGCCTCTCCAACCTTTGCGCTATTCCCTTAGTGTTGTTCTTGACTCTCTGTTCTGTACTTGTTGCCTCCTGCTGCTCTCCAGACCACTAGTTCAAATTTCTCAGCTAACCGCGCTCCAGAAATCGAACTGACTGGTCTCCCTCAGTATGTTTTCCAATTGACTCTCAAGCCTCTTCTTATGCTTTTCCTGTTGGTCCTTCAACGATTGAGATTAAATCTCTAATCAATGGCTAAGGTTAGATTTTGCTTGATCCATGACTTTTGAAACCTTCTAACCCAGTTTTATATTAATACCCAATAATATTTTATTTTTCCTAAGTTTAGAATTATGAACTCCATTAAAAATATTAATTATTTTAATATCTCCCAAACCGGTTCGAATCTGCCCAAACCATTTCTGGGTCTTAGAGATCTCATGTGCTTTAGCCTCTCCACCAATTTTCATGGCTAGAGCACATCCGATGTTACCCCAAATCAACATCTAGTTCAACTTTTATTAGAAATCTAATATTTTATTGTGTATCTATTGGATATGGCTTGTTCTAGAGAGCATGAATATGTGTTATAAAATGGACTCCCCCCTTTCATATAATAATCTTAAAGAAACGTGTGTAAGAAAAAAAAGGTGTGTTATCGCATTCAAATCTCTAATATAACTTATAGAATGATTCTAAGATCTTATTTTGTATCTGCTGTAGGTGGAGATAGTTGAGATGGCTTGTTCTAGAGAGCATGAATATGTGATACAAGATGGATTCTCCTCTTTTATATAACAATTTCAAAGAAAGGTGTGTAAGAAAAAAGGCGTGTTTTTTTATTACAATTAATTATTGCATTCAACTCTCTAGTATAACTTAGAGAATGATTCTAATATCTTATTTTGTACCATCTGTAGGTGGAGATCGCTGAGATGTGTTGTAGGTGGAGATGGCTTGTTCTAGAGAGCATGAATATGTGATACACAATGGACTCTCCCCTTTTATATAACAATCTCAAAGAAAGGTGTGTAAGAAAAAAAAGGCGAGTTTTTTATTACGATTAAGTATCGCATTCAACTCTCTAGTATAGCTTAGAATGATTCTAATATTTTATTTTGTATCCGCTGTAGGTGGAGATGGCTGGTTCTAGAGAGCATGATATGTGATACAAAATGGACTCTCCCCTTTTATATAACAATTTCAAAGAAAGGTGTGTAAGAAAAGAAAGGTGTGTTTTTTATTACGATTAATTATTGCAATCAACTCTTTAGTATAACTTATAGAATGATTATAATATCTTATTTTTATCTGCTGTAGGTGGAGATGGCTGAGATGGCTTGTGAGATGGCTTGTTCTATAGAGCATGAATATGTGATACAAAATGGACTCTCCCCTTTTATATAACAATTTCAAAGAAAGGGTTTTTTATTATGATTAATTATTGCGTTCAACTCTTTAGTATAACCTATAGAATGATTCTGATATCTTATTTTGGATCTGCTGGAGGTGGAGATGGCTGAGATGGCTTGTTCCAGAGAGCATGAATTTGTGAAATACAAAATAGACTCTCCCCTTTTATATAACAATATAAAAAAAGTGTTTTTTATTACAATTATTTATTGCATTCAACTCTCTAGTTCAACTTATATAATGATTCTAATATCTTATTTTGTATCTGTTGTAGGTGGCTTGTTTTGATGAGCATGGCAAGTGGAATGCAAAAGATAATGTCCATCATTATAAAACAAACTCTAGGCGAGGTGGGTTTCCTATTTTGAATAATTATTGGTTTTGAAATATGTTTACTATTATTAATTGTGTGTATTTTAACCTTATTCAACCTGCATTTTTTCTAGTGGAAAGCACATTGCAGGAGAGATGATGCGCGAAGGGATTGTTTGCAATTTTTTCTTTGTTCTGGTATGCATGCTTTGTTTTGTTGAGTTTGATTATGACCATGCTAATTGTATTGCATTCAACTCTCTAGTTTAACTTATATAATGATTCTAATGTCTTATTTTGTATCTGTTGTAGGTGGCTTGTTCTAATGAGCATGGCAAGTGGAATGCAAAAGATAATGTCCATCATTATAAAACAAACTCTAGGCGAGGTGGATTTCCTATTTTGAATAATTATTGGTTTTGAAATATGTTTACTATTATTAATTTGTGTATTTTAACCTTATTCAACCTGCGTTTTTTCCAGTGGAAAGCACATTACAGGAGAGATGATGCGCGAAGGGATTGTTTGCAATTTTTTCTTTGTTCCGGTATGCATGCTTTGTTTGATCGAGTTTGATCATGGCCATGCTTTTTGTTGTACTCATTTATTTATTTATTTTCTTTTTTTTGTAGTTTGGTCTTGGTTTCCTTTTTTGAGTGTGGAAAAGGAAATCAAGGAAGCAAGCAAAGAAAATGGAGGTTATTTTCTAGAAATGAAGGTGAGTTAAGATACCTATATGCAATGCACTTAAAAGTATTTTTTGCTAATTTGTTTGCTATTCAATTTATTATATGTTTTATCTATGCTCTCTATTCAATTTATTATATGTTTTATCTATGCTCTCTTAATCAATGACTACAATTGTACAACCAACAAAAGTCATGGCATGGTTTATTGTTCATGATTGCCACTGCTATAATATTATTAGCCAAGGGAGGGCAGGTTTGTGGATGATTAATTCATTGTTTAGTATATTTGTTTTTTTCAATGTTGTGAAAATCGCGATCAAGATTAAATTGGCGCGGGGAACAAATCGGAAAAAATCGGGAAAAAATCGGAAAAAATTGGGAAAAAATCGTTTGGTACAAAAATATCCATTTTTTTTTCATTTTTTTTCAATTTTTTTAATATCTAAACCATCTACAACATAAAATAAATACATTGACACATAAATATGATAAAAAAACTAATATATAAGATGTTTAATATCATTTCTAGCGTTAAAATCACACATAACATTGAATCATGTCCTGAATAGTAAGTCCCGACTCCTGAGTTCCAACTCAGCCTCAAAATATCAACAAAAAATATGATAATGTATCTGATAATGTCATAATGTCATATACAATAAAATGAAAGTCTAATCCTATTGATTTGCTCTGCCCCTCTTGTGGGAAAATGCCACAGCTTTCCCTTTCCCTCTAGATGTAGATGCTGGTGCCTGTGCTGTTGGAGATGGCAGTGGAGTCTGATGTGCTCTAGTAGCTGAAGAACTAGAAGTAGGAGCTATAGGAAGTAGATCATGTCCTCTACTGGTGGTAGTGGTAGCCCGGGTAGGTGGTGTCACCTCCTCCTGTTCCTCCACTTGTTCCTCCTCCTCCACCTGCTCCTCCTCCTGCTCCTGCTCCTCCCCCTCCACAACATCCTGCACGAACCAATCATCAGCAGACTCCATGAGAGGCCTCTCGGCCTCGACCCTCCATGCAGCAGTGGTGTCAATTCCATCCAATGAGATGGCATCCACATCAGGTGTCTTCTCAAGTTGCCTCACCCACAATCGAAGATTGTAGTAGACGTAGACCATGTCATTAAGTGCTGGGACTCCAACCTGTACAAAGATCATGAATAATAATTAATAATTATAAAAAAAATATTGTTTAATGAATTCAAAAATTTATTTGGAAATTTGCAATATTTTAAATGTTTAAGTGTTAACCTGTTGCGCTTCTTGTTGTGTATTTTTTCAAATACACTCCAGTTGCACTCACATCCTGAGGAGCTACATGTTTGGCTGAGGATGCGAATGGCAAGCTTTTGCAGAAGGGGTACCCTGCTACCATACATTTTCCACCATGCATTTACAACAAAATTACAAATAAAATTTTAAATAAACATAAGAAAAAAATGGAATTTGAAGAGACAATGAAATTTGAAACAAAGTTACAACTAAAAAATACTTGGCATTTTAATCATCCTATCATTGATAACCATCTCAAAGCCAAATGTGCCACCTGCCATCCTATATGTCTCAATTTGTTTAGAGATTTCTATACGTTGTTTTGGAGATCGCACCATCTTCTGGACACAGGATAAGGCTCCATCCATGATCTCAGCATCAAAATCAAACCCACATGCATAAGAAAATGCAGGGTTCAAGAAAAGCCCTGCAGCATGAATGGGACGATGGAGTGTGTTGTTCCATCGCTCATCAATCACTCCCCATAGAAGGAGTTGTTTTTGAAACCCATCATCTCCCTTGTCATCATAGTAGGCCCGAATGGCTTCTTTGGCCCTGTCCATGGCTTCATACAAATAGCCCATTGCGGGCTTCTCACCATCAACCAACCGAAGAACCTTTACAAAAGATTCAGTAACGGCGCACACCTCTTGCACTCCCGCCCAGAAGTCTTCTTGGTATGAAACTAGTCTGCATACGGCCTCTCCTTCTGGTTTGCGGCTCATTGGCAAAGCACGCCACTCTTCTGAAAGAAACATTCTCTTCACATCCCACATAGAAATCAAGAGGGATTGAAGAGACATGAAATTGGTGGCAAATCGTGTAATGGCGGGGCGCACCAATTCTTTGTTGTTGGTGAATTTTCTTATCAAACTAAGCACAGAGGTATGATTATATATAAATTTTGTAATGTTTTTTGTAGAGTCAATAATATCTTTGACAAAGTGAATTTTCCCTATGTCCTCTAACATCAAATCAATACAATAGGTAGCACAAGATGTCCAAAATAAAGTAGGATGCCTGTCCATAAGCATCCTACCAGCAACAACATAATTTGCAGCATTGTCCGTTATAACTTGGACAACATGTTGTTTACCCACCTCCAAAATAAACATGTCCAGCAAATCACATAAAGTTCTTGCATCTTTGATTCGATTAGATGCATCAATAGATTTGATAAACATAGTCCCCTTGGGACAACTAACCAAGAAGTTTAAAAGGGTTCTTCCCTTTTGGTCAGTCCAACCATCTGACATAACAATGCATCCTGTTTTTGCCCATGATGCCCTAAAATCCTCCAATCTTTGGGTGCAGTCACGCTTTTCATTTTGAAGAATCCGGCCTTTGAAATCATGATAAGAAGGGATTTTGTACCCTGGGCCAACACTGGCAATAGCATCAACAGTAGATTGGAAAAATGGATTATTCCTTACAATGCTGAAAGGAATATCACTCCAGAGGAGAAATTTTGCCAGCAACTTGTCAGCTTGTTCTTTCTCAGTTCTTTTTAGCATTGAACCGATAGATGGCTGTGAACCAGGTGTGGTTCGAGGAACAAAAAATGATGATGCAGCTACCGGATTGGTTGATGTTGCAGCAGAACCAGTGCCACTTGGCCCACTTCCTTCAGCTGACCTTTTTAGTTGCCTTTTGAGTTCTTCTTTGGCCTCTCTAGTCTGCTCTAATTCTCCCAATGCTCTCATGGCTCTTTGGATAAGTTCAGGATTTGTATTTGTACAAGGCCCCACATCATGTCCAGGGATTTGTGCAAGGTGAAACTTCAACCTGTACACCCCCCCGAACATCTCCTTTCCACACAACTTGCAACTCAAGTTTTGTCTATCATTCGGAGCATGAGGTACATCATATTCCCAGAAAGGATCCAATTTCCTTGGCATGTTTGTTTTTGAACTTTGAAGTTGCAAACTTGAAGTCTTGAATGGTGTTTTGGTGCAGTTGTGAAACTATGGGAAAATAAGGATTAGGATTACAATTTAGCATTTACAAAATTACAAGTTACAAATTACAATTTAGTATTTTAATTTTTAATTTTTACATTGATGATTGTACAATGAAAATCCAAGTTACCCGTAACCCAACCTAAAACAACCATTCCAAAGTTCAAAGTTTCAAACACAAATTACCCAGCCATTCCAGAATCCAAACCCAAGTTACCCAACCAAATGGCAAATGCCAAAAACAATGAAAAAACATAAACAATGTTTAAAAAAAATGAAAAAAAAAATTGGTTCCCATAGTCATACCAAGTTACCCATCCCAAATCAATGAAGAAATACAAAAAATTCTTTAAAAACAATGAAAACAAAAGAAAAATGGTGCCCATACGAAGTTTCCCAACCAAAAACAATGAAAAACATAGAAAAACAATGTTTTTAAACAATGAAAACAAAAAAAAATTAATCCACATACCGTTTCTATGGAGAAATCGGTGGTCTCCTCTTGAATTTCTCCTCTAAGCACTTAGATTTGGCTAAATAGTTTACAAACCCTCTTCAGCTGGTCTCCAAGAGCTCCTCCTCCTTCCGTGCGCGCCAGTGTCCAAATGAGGAACTGAAAAACCAAAAAAGAACTTATAAAATCGTGCTGCCTTGGCCCTGTACGATTTTTTCCTTAAAAATCGCGATTTATTTTTTCGGTAAAAATCGGCAAAAAAAAAGGCGATTTTTTCGTATAAAAATCGCGATTTGATCGAGCAGTTGAAAAAATCGCGATTTTCACAACACTGGTTTTTTTATTTAAGCACTCGTGATTTATTTCTAATATCATATATATTACTTTGTACAGTGAGTGACTACAATTGTTGTCTTTGGGAGGGTTGAGTGGAGAAGATACCTTAGGCAAGGTAGATGCAGTGCAGAAAATGGGTGAGTCATGTTGTTTTCCAACAAAATAGTGTTATTATTATTTGTTTACTAGATATTTTCTCCTTCTAGCATGGTTCTGAGGTAATACCTACTCAATTAGCAGTTTGACATTTACATCAAATGGTATGTTTAGATTGATACGCTTTCTTGCTCCATAATCAACTATATTGATTTTATTTATATAGTGAAGAACTACAATTCTACAACCAATAAAAGTCATGGCATGGCTTATCGTTCATGATTGGCACTGCTATAATATTAGACAAGCGAGGGTAGGTTTGTATATGATTAATTCATCACTCTATATATTTGTTTTGTTATTTAAGCTTTCGTGATTTATTTCTAATATCATATATGTTACTTCGTACATTGAGTAACTACGATTGTCGTCTCTGGGAGGGTTGAGTGGAGAAGATACCTTAGGCAAGGTAGATGCAGTGCAAAGAATGGGTGAGTCATGATATTTTCCAATAAAATAGTGTTATTATTATTTGTTTGCTAGATATTTTCTCCTTCTAGCATGGAGAATGGGTGATTCATGATGTTTTCCAACAAAATAGTGTTATTATTATTTGTTTGCTAGATATTTTCTCCTTTTAGCATGGTTCTCGGGTAGCACCACTCAATTAGTGGTTTGACATATACATCAATTGTTATGTTTAGATTAATATTCTTTCTTGCTCCACATCACACACACAATCCATGTGCCCTAGGGAGGGTAGTACCACTCAATTAGTGGTTTGACATATACATCAAATGGTATGTTTAGATTGATATGCCTTCTTGCTCCACATCACACACACAACCCATGCCCCCTAGGGAGGAGTATGGGAAGGTCGAGTAAGCAAGCATGCTCACCCTTTCAACCAATCAACCATTGTGATAATAGACAACACTACTGCCTTGTGGCCCCTAGGATTTTAGGATTTTGGGTGTTCGTTATGTTTAAATATGCTTAGATTACTTTTTCGAAAAAATTACCTATTAAGAAAATATTCTTTTTATTATTCTTAGTAGAAGTATATCAAGTTCAGAAAATTTATATTTTTTTTAGATATAGCACGAAATATAGATGAATTCAAACTAAGTTGCATGGCAAGTTTAAGTGTTCAAACTCTCTACTTTAATTTTCAATAGAAATCAAATATAATTTAATATTTTATTGTGTATCTATTGTAGATGGCTTGTTCCAATGAGCATGAATACATGAAATACAAAATACACTCTCCCCATACATGAAATACAAAATACACTCTCCCCTTTTATATAACAAACAAGGTGTGTTTTTTATTACATGAAATACAAAATAGACTCTCCCCCTTTATATAACAAACAAAGTGTTAATTTTAGGTATGTTTTATGCTGAGAGCAAATTTACTTCAATTTTCCATATTAGCTCAATATCAATTCCAGATTAGCAATCACATTTAGCATGATAGTAAAATGCAGATAGAACATAAACATAAATTGCAGAAAACAAGCCAAGAGAAGACGACACAAGATGTGGCACCAGCCAGGGACAAACCCCAATGTGGGGAAACCATTGATCAATTCTTTTTATGTTCTTCAATAGTTCAGCAGAGGGAGAGATAGTACATATACTTCAGAAGTCAACATTTTCACTTATCTAAATAAGAGCAAAGATCTTCTCTAAGAAGATGGCACATGAGGTGGCTGATCTAAACTCAGGGGAAGACATACTGCTTCCCTTGATCCTCCAAGGCAACTCCATCACCATGCAGCACTGTGCTGCACCTCATCATCACGCTGCACCCAATGATTGAGTTGCTCTTTATCACTGAGCTGCACCCAATCATCATGCTGTGCCCATCATGTTGTACTTCATCTAACATTCTGCTGCATCCTTCATGCTGCACTATGCTGTACCGTTTATGCACTCAATGCATATGCAGTATATCACAATTCTGCTGCTGTAATACATCATACTGCTGCACCTCATTGCAACGTTCATCATCACTGTGCTGCACTTTGTTACATTTGTGCTGCACTCATCATGTTATGATACACTTCATCACTATGCCCATCAACATGCTGCAACATTCATCATCGAGTTGCAACATTCATCATCATGCTGCACCTTATTACAATGTTGTCACATCATATCATATCATGCTGCTGTTTGCTGCATCGCTGGACTCAAACAACAATTCAGACAACCTTCACAATGTGGTCATGGACTGGTTAGGGCATCAATGAAGTCCTACCAACCTTCACACATCAGCTGCAACATCCCTCCCAAGGCTACGACCACCCTTCAACACTCCTAAATGAGCCATGCTGTCACCTAAAAAAGTGGCATAAGGATATATCCTCCAAAATGTGATATGATAGTTGACTTTCCTTACAACGTCTCCTGCATCATTTAGCTGATCGGGTCGTCTCCTATTGCAGCCATGATGACCTCCTTGAGGGCTGAGACTAGCCCTCCTTTGACTGCAGTTAGAAGCACAAATGGACAACTGCTATAGTCCTCTATTTTGGTCACTGTAACCTTCTCCTTTTACTGCGGCTAGGGCAGACTTGAGACTGCAGATTAGGAACCATTCAGGCAGCGTATTGTAGCTCTAGAGATCCCCTAGGACTGCGGCCAAATCTTGTGATTTACTGCGGCTAGGGTAAGACTGTAGGCCTCCCATTAGGACTGCGGCTTGCTGGGCATATAAACCTTCTACTTGACTGTGGCTAGGTCTTCCTGTTAGGGCAGCGTTAAGGCTTCTTTATTAGGGCAACACTAGGGCTTCATTAGGGCAACGCTAGAAGAACATTAGAAGCCCATCTTCACGACTGCGTTAAGCCTTTATCTCCATGCCATTGTTAGGGGCTAGGGCATCTTCTTTAGGGCAACATAGATCCTTCTTTCCCATGGTAGCTTCTAGGGCAGCTCCTCTTAGGGAAGCTTATATTCTTAGGATCTCTCCTCCCAGCAAAACCCAAAGACAAGTGGAGAGGAAGAGATCACAAGAAGAGTGTGTGTCCAAATGACTAGCAAGCCACATCTTTTTATACTAAAACGTTGAGCACAAGTGAGGGCAATTTGGTTGCTGGCTGACCTTGACAAATTGTCCCATAACACAAATAAATTCATATCTCCAAGAATACATGTCGGAATCAGATGATCTTTAGATCAATCCTACACCTCTCGACGCGAGGAATCCAAGAAAAATATCGCTGCCATAAATAAGATGACCCATATGGAGTTTGGCCCTAGTTGCCAATTTTAACACTCCCTCTCAACTAGGGAGAACTCCATCTGCTAATCCATTTGCCAGGCTGTACTATCTCTGCCATCAATGCCCTGGACTGCTTTGCTCTCTTGAACTAAGTAGAAGAAGAAGTGATAAAAAATGTATCATACCATCCTCTACTGACCCGAAGTCAGTCCGATATAAAAGAGAGTGTCTCATACCACTTTTACTGACCCGAAGTCAGTTCCAATAAAGAGAGTGTGTCATACCACTCTTACTAATCCGAAATCAGTTCCAAAAAGAGAGTGAATTATATCACTCTTACTGACCCGAAGTCGGTTCCAATTGGTCCCAGATCAGTATCATCCTAGCATAGGGAGGACAATAGTAACATGATGCGTCCTGTTAGCGCTTGGAATTCACCTAGGCTGAGATAGACAAACTCTCAAGGCTACATCAAACCATTTCACCTCGTAGCTAGCCCTACGAGGTATGAGAAGGCTCTCTCGGGTCAGATTCGGTAGATCTTTCAATATGATTAGCTGACCAATTAGGATCAAAGATATTAGGCTAGTAAATTGATAAGGGGGGTTGATTTAAAGATTTTTGGGTTTTTGGTGGCAATTGGAGGGAGTGCAATTCAGGGTGCGGGGATTGAGCACAGTTTTTGCAGGGGGATCTTTGGGGCAAGGTAGGAGTGAGCGCTGATGCCTTAATCTGAGATGGATGATCAGGGATGATAGAGAAGGAGCTAAAGAGGGCAAACAACCATTTGAATCCTCTCTAGATAGCAGAAAACATAAATTTTGAACAAACTAAAAAGCTGAGCATGTCAAAGCATGTATTCAAACTTTACCACTTCATCTGTCCAAATAGAAGCGAAAGAGAGATGTGGAATACATAAACAAACTTACAAGAACATGTAGAGAACACACCATCAACACAACAATCCACAAGAATCCATAAGGATGTCTGCAAAACCCTGGCCTTCCTTTACTCTAAATTGCAGAGATAGATGTACAATATACAATAAAGCTTTCTCCCACAAGAGTCCAACCTTCCAACCTCTCAAAATGACTAAGAAAACACATAATATAGGCAAGCTAACCTCTTCCCTTGCCTCTAGGGGTCGAGCTCATCTTTCTAGGAGCAGTTTGAACTAATTCCAAACTAAGCACTAGATAATAGGCAGCTCAACAACTTGCCTCTATTACTTAGCTAACTGATTCATGCATTAATTATTCACTTTTTACATCAAGGAAGCTTCTAGAAGAGTAAAGAGAGGTAAAATCTATCAAAGTGCCATGAAAATATTACATTTATCCATCATCTACAAGTAAAAATAGTCAACCATAGTCAAAACAGTGTTTTTTGACCAAAAAAGGTCAATTTTGGCAAAGAGCTCTCACATCTGCGCCCCCTGGCTCTCACGTCCGCGCACCTTTGCAGCAACTTTTGAGTGGGTTCCACTAGTCCAAATCAGGTTCAAGATGGCTCATTGGAAAGCTTGGTTTGTCAACTTTCCATCCCAAGTGGAATTTCTGCATTTGGAGTTGTTTTGCCCCCTCAAAAACCATTTCTCCCAAGGTCACTTTCTGCAACTCAAAAAGTGGGCAGAAAGTCATTGTTTTGATGTATTTTGAGCTTTTGGAGGCTCAAATCTCAAAATCAGGTTTCTCCCAAGTATTGGTAATTTTTCTCTTTGCATGCCCTTTCCAAAAATGCCAAGTTTTCAAAATTCCGAGCAGTCCTCCAAAAT